>APFE031067932.1:105945-155387 GCA_000404065.3 Pinus taeda | reverse complement strand
CTTTACTGCCTTGAAGTGTGTGCACTGGGGGTACGCACCTCATGAATGGGTAACCTGCGTGTCTGGACGCGGTCCCTGCACGGCGTACCCGCGGGTACGCATCTTCTGAACTGTTCTCCTGCGTACTTCTTAATTCTCATCATATTGAGAGCCATGCCATGGGTGTTGCCATCAAGTACAACATCTGTAACATATAACCATACCAGAAACATAATGCCAACACTAACTTTTGTGATATTATTTCTCATGTTGTTGAGTTAACTTATATTAATTTATCTATGATTGGTGCTTTTGATATTGAAGTAGAAAATATGAATATGAAAACAACATTCCTACATGGGGATCTGGAAGAATAAAGTTACATGAAGCAGCCATAATTTTTTCCTCTAAAAGGAAAGAAAGAGCAAGAATGCAAGCTAAAAAATCCCAATATGGGTTGAACAATATCCAAGGACGTGGTATGAAAAAATTGATACATATATATTGGGACTTTGCTTCACAAGGAACAAATAAGATCACTGCATATATTCGCGATCATATTATTCATTTGGTCATGTATATGGATGATATTTTGTTGATTGAATATGTTGGGGAAATCATTAAATAAGTGAAAACTCAGTTTTCCTATAAATTTGACATAAATGACCTCATTGCTGCAAATTTCATCATGGGTATGGAAATTATTAAGAGATTAGGCAAACAAGAAACTCTAGTTAAGTTAGAGGAAGTATGTTGAGACAATATTGTAGAAGTTTAACATGCATAAATGTAAATTGGTGAAGGTGCCTACTCATATAGGTGTAAAGTTATATGTAGATCAGTGTCCCAAGACACATGAAGAGGAGGAGGACATGTCCCATGTTCCATATGCCATTGTGGTTGGAAGCTTGATGTATGCAATGGTCTACACTAGGTCGAAACTTGCATATGTAGTGGGATTATTGAGCAGATATATGTTAAAACTAGGAAGGAACATTGGACAATAGTAAAGAGGGATTTCACATATTTGTGTGGCACTATTAGATATGTATTATGCTAACAACGATGACCAGGACATAAATGACTTTGTTGATGTACACTATGCTAGAGATATAGATTGAATAAAATCTACAAATGGGTATGTGTTTGACCCATTTAGAGGAGCGATCAGTTGGATGAACAAAAGACAATATGTAGTGGCACTCTCAACTACAAAATTTGAATACATGGTAGCCACTCGTGTAAGAAAGGAAGCAGTATAGTTATAGAGATTGTTTTCAGGTATTGGGTTGGTACAACAAGATGTAAGAATATTGTAATGCCCTCGACTTTTGCCCCCTTGAGTTGTAATGTACTTGTAAATGTGATACTTAGGTTGGTGAGTCGTGATATGTTAATTAGGACTGTGATCCAGATTCTATTGAAGCCTTGTGCATTTTTGTGTGTCTGTAAATGGGTCAATGTACTAATATATTCTAAGGCTGGAGTGCCCATGTGGTCAAACCTAAGATTTGATGTGTTAAAATACTAATGAGCATGTATCGTGCAAAGCACACATCTATTAAAAAGAACACCACAATTGTAGGCTAGGGGATGAAAAGGGCATGGGGAGCTAGGACTCCATGAACAGAAACATAAAATGATTTGACATTAAGATATATTATAATATTATAATATATTATTATAAAAAAAGGGGGCACACAAATCTATAAATGGGTGTTTCCCCCATTTACTTGGATATGGATCTACAGGGACAAGTTTCCCTATGTGAGGGCTTAGAGGGTACCTAGAGATCCCTAAGGCCAATAGGAACTCTTGGAAGCCATAGGATCTAAGACATCCCTAGCTAGCTCGAGTTAGAGACCTTGGAGGTAGTGGCACAACCTGAGGGACTATAAGTGCAGAGAAGGGGTACACTACCTGGGTGTATTATCCGAGAAATTTTCATGAACGCTTTCAAACAAAATTATCCATTATATAGGATCTTTTACTGACACATATTTGCATGTGAAATCATGAGCAATTTTAATGCTTAAAAAACACTTCAGCAAACCATCAACATGAAAAAATGGAAAAATAAGAAGCAATCATAAACGCACGATATGATAACGGAGTTCGTCCAATATGGACTACGTCTCTGGGCCTAGGGTCAAGAATGGGGAGGCCACTTCATTAGTCTCTGCAAGAAGACGATGAGTACATGATGCAATATTTGTCAATACAAAGATGAAAACCCCTCACCTAGAGTGGCATGTCTCTCCCAAGAGACCTTCTCCTTACAAGAAGTCTCACTCATAAGATGCTCTCCTTCAGTATGACAAGGAATAATATCTCACATAAAGTGGCATGAAATTATCCTCTCACAAAGTGGCATACATGGATATCATATTCAAATTATGATCTCAACAAAATCAAATGAACACATGGCAAAAATACACCTTATAACTCCAAGTTTTAGGACAACCTGAAAAATGGCTACTCAGATGAAGAAACAACCTCTGTGATCATGTTCGTTATGAAAAATCATGAAATTTGAGGATAAACATGACCCCTTTCTAACATGGTTAAATTTCGGATCTCTGGGAATATTTTAAATTCCTCATAGGATTCTCTTATGGACATAGACAAAAATTTGCTGCTCAAATCAAGAAATGGACTGCACCATCAGGCTCCTATTGAAAAACTAGTTTATATGAGTATAAACACGGCATAATTCTAACACCTTCAAAATTTGAGTCCCATAGAATCTCTAAGATTATTTAAAGATTCTATATAAGAATATTCTATGGAATATTTTAAGGAATATTCCCCTAGAATATGCTCTCCTCGAAAATTGTGCCCCGTCTGGGCTAGGTTCCATGCATGGTTTCTCCTCCACTCGTGATTGAATGGCATAAGGTTGGGCCTTTATATAAGTTTATTGGCATGAATTCCAAAGCCAAACTAGTTGGCATGTTGTTGAGAATCGGTGGTCGTTTGGGGGTGTCCCAAGTTCCAACCTACAACCCACCCATTTAACTACAAAAATGGTGTGTTGTTTAAAAGCATTGGCGGGTTGGTCATTTTTAAACGGTGATATTTGGTTATGGGTTGTCATTTTGTTAAATGGGGTTGTCGGCGGGCAGGTCAGCCACCGGACAATGCAGGTTCGACTCCTGTCAGCCCCGATATATGTGGTTGGTAGTCGTAACCCATTCATTTTAATAATATATATACATATATATATATAGATATATACATATACATATACACCATGACGGGTATGATGGGTGGCGGGTTTGCCAAGCCCGCCAGCCATTATTAATTTTTTTTTTTAATAAACTATATTCAACTGTCCATGATATTTTGCTAGAGGATCAATGGAAAAATTAAAGAGTCAACAATTTGGTCAATTATGACAACCATGTAGTGTCAAATTGTTGCTCCATTAGTGGCTGCCAAATTTAGTAGATTTAGTCAGTCGCTAAACTTAATAAATCCTCCAATTTTATTGGCAACAAAAGCACTGATCCTTTTGACCTGAACTTTGATTGCGAATATCTTGCACATACGAAGTCAGATTTGAGTACCATCTGCACCGTTGGAATCTAGATGACAAGATCTATGTTCTAGTCCTACTTTTGGACAAATCATAAGACTTTGGTTTTTATCCTTTCTGGATCCACTTGTATCATTCCTCTCCACTAAGGAGCTTTTGGTCCTCCAAACGCATCAATACAATATGCAATTTGTTGTATTCCCTTATCTACACAACAAGTGCCCTCACAGGACACCCTTCCTTCTCCTTCACCTTTGTACATTGGAGCCATAAGTGATGAACTGAAACTTGTATCCTATGAAAACCTATAGTGCAATTTGAAATATACATGTTCTTTTACAAGACCAAACATGACCCAAGAAAACCGCATTCTTTCCAAGAGTTTATAAAAAATCCATGGTCAAGTTTACATCAAAATCATAACATAAACCAATACCTTAGCTATCAACTAAAAGGCCAAAAAGATCACTATGTTGCATTCATAAGTGATGGAAAACATTTCATCACTTTTACAATCATTTCACAACATGTGATTTACAAAATGCAGCCATGACAAGCTACTATCTATCATTGATTCAATTCAAAAATCCATATCTTCCTATAGTTGATCCACTTGTTGAACAACTTCACTGGCTAGTTCCTTTGTAGGTGTTTTGTCCTTCTTGAGAAATTGCTTTATATGGAGCCTTCAACATGTGGCTCTCTGATGTCCACCTATGTTGCAATGGTTTCAAAAGCTCTTCTTCTACCATACTTTCATGGCCTTCTTCCTTGCTTGATGTGGAGAAGGGTCTTGATGTCTTGTCCTCTTTCTTGTTGCCATTCTTTTCCAACACTTGGAAACAACATGGTTATGAAAGTCACAAAAACTACATGGTTTTCTATGCTATAAATTTTGCTCAACATTACCAATTTACTTGTAATCAAAAGGAACATTAGCATCACAAGACCTTTTATACCTTTCTTGGTTGTCTCCAGTACACGTCTGATGAGAAGAATGTGCCTTGGATCTTCCTCTACAATGTGCATTGTCATGGGAAGATTGTGATGTGCTCTAACCATCCTCCTTCCGTGATGGTTTTGGCAATGGCTTGGATTATTTTTGTAAAGAACCCCTTGTTTCTGCTTCCTTCGAGCACTATGTACCCCATCTTAGTGAGGAGTCTCATGTCGGTTCCCGAAAGAGGTATCTCAATGCTTCCAATAGAAATAAAATCATGTGAAAATGAAACTAAATAACTATAAGCATTATTTATTTCAAATGTTAATATGAAGCAGGTGATGATGGCTTCGCTAAGCCTTTGTTTCACTTCAACTTTTCCAAGGCCTCTTCTATGACTCTTAATTGAAGTCGCAATCTTTGCTTCTCCTCTTCTTATTCTTGAATAAGTCTCCTCAATTCAACATTCTATGCTTGAAGGCTCTGGTTGATCTCTTCATTTGAATGATGAGAAGAAGATGAACAAGAAAAATAGTCACCCAAACATGGAGATGGAGCATCTTCCTCTGCTCTCTTTCTCATGTTCCTCTTTTGCCATTTTCTCCTATAATTTGCAAATAATATATCTACCTATGTTTTCCATCCTGTAGAAATCCTCATAGAGATATTTGTTCTTCTCCGTTTTCCTTCTTGTTGCATGCTCCATCTATGGAAAAATAGTTAGACCTCTCTGATACCACTTGATCCGAGAAATTTTCATGAATTCTTTCAAAAAAAAATCTCCATTATACAGGACCTTTTACTAACGCATATTTGCACATGAAATCATGAGCAATGTGAATGCTTAAACAACACTTTAGAAAAACATCAACATGAAAAAGGAACAAATAAGAAGCAATCATAAAAGCACAATATGATAACAAAGTTCGTCCATTGTAGACTACGTCTTTGGACCCAGGGTCAAGAGTGGGGAGGTCGCTCCATTAGTCTCTGCAAGAAGATGATGAGTACATGATGTAATCTTTGTCAATACAAGGATGGAAAGCCCTTATCTAGAGTGGCATTGTAGAAAATTTGATGGTAGGTTAACCCGATAATGCAATATAAATCAAAGCAGAATAATATAACCTACTTATACTATCAATTTATGGAAGCTTAAATATCGAGCTGAACAATATAACCAGAAGAAGAAGAATCAATGGCACAATACACTTGAAAATACTTTGGGGAAAGCCTCAGCTAAAAACCCCACACTATTGTATTATCATGCATGATGGAAATACACAGGAATTATACAAAGCCTTAGCTCTCACAACTAGCCAGCTCTTAGTATAATCCTCACATATGTTCACAGGAAATCTTGGCTTCTCTCCAACCTTCCTCTCTACCCTCCAAGCTCCTATTTACTCACATTGTTCCTTGTGGATGATTTATCTTTACCAAGTGAAAAACCAATCTTCCAAAACTGCGCAATCCTCAAAGATAAATCCTTGATTGCATGCATGAGTTTTCTCAATGAGAAAACATGCAACTGGTAGTACATTGTCCTTGACTTTAATCTCAACTGGGTATTTCTCAGAATAGACATGCATGATTTTCTGATGAGGGAATCTTCAGTTAACTGGAGTAGCACTAGTTGAGTGCATTAGTGCATCAACTCACTGTTAACTCACTATTAGTTCCTCAAACAGTTTGGAACTAATTTAACTGGACTTAACTCAGTAAACTGAGTTAACTAATTACAACTCAAATATAACTCAATCTTATCTCCTTAATTTAAGGGATAACTCTTGCACGACTTCAGAAAGACTTCTAACTTGAATTTCCCCAACTAATTAATTTAAAATAAATAAATTAATTATTTCCAAGTAGCTGTTAAGACTAAATTCGATTTTAATTCAAGGATAAATTAAATTGGAATATTCTTGTTGCCGTATTTCAACACTCCCTCTCAACAAGAAAGGGATTATCTGCCACCCCGATCCTGTCTCTATGGAACTCGAATTTACACTTTGACAATGCCTTTGTCAAAATGTTAGCATCTTGCTCTTTTGTCAAAATATACTGCAACAACATGATCCTCCTCGCTACACATTCTTTGAGATGATGATACCGGATGTCGATGTGCTTGGACCTATCATGAAATACTGGATTCTCAGAGAGTTTGATAAAACTCTGATTATCACAATAGATCATAGTTGGATCCATCCTCTAATCAAACAAACCAACTAGGATTTTCTGCATCTAGATGCCCTCACATGTTGCCTGACATGCTGCCATGTATCATGCCTCTACTGAGCTAAGTGCAACCGACCTTTGTTTCCTGCTGTACAAAGAAACTATCGCTGACCCAAGGTTGAAAATCCATGATGTGCTCTTCTGATCTGATGGACTCCCTACCTAATCTGCATTAGTGAAGCCCTATAGCTTCACTCCCTCTGTCCTTCTGTACCATAATCCATACTGAGATGTGCCTCTGAGGTATATCAATACATGCTTTGCCACCTTCCAAAACATCTTGGTAGGTTGAAACATCGCTTGACTCAGCTGGCTCACCGCATAGCACAAATCTAGTCGTGTGTTCACTAAGTACATTAGTGAACCCACAAGCTACCTATATACAATAGCTTCTACCACTTCTCTTGAAGTAGCAACCTCCTTCCTCCAGTTACCTGTTAGAGGAGTCTGCATGGGCTTGCACTTCTCCATGTGGAATCTCTTGAGTATCTCATTGGCATACTTGACTTGAGACACAAACAACTCCCCATCCTTCTGCCACACTTCCATGCCAAGGAATTAATGCATGAAACCCATGTCTTTCATCTCGAATTCTCTTGCAAGGTCCTCCTTGCAAGACACAATCAACTGATCATCACCAGTCAATACGATATCATCAACATAAAGTACGACGATCAATAGCTTACCTTTCACCACGATGTGGTACAGGTTCGCATCCACTTCACTCTTTGTGAAGCCCAACCCAGTGAGGTAGTTGCCTATCCTAGTGTACCAAGCACGAGGTGCTTGCTTCATCCCATACAATGCTCTCTTGAGTCGGCACACATGTGACTCACGATCGAAAAGGTCTCGAAACCTTTCGGCTGCTCTATGTACACCTCTTCCTCAATCTTGCCATTGAGGAATGCAGTCTTCACATCCATCTGATGGATCTTCCAACCCATCTGTGTTGATAGTGCCAACATAGATCTGATAGATGAGTACCTTGCGACAGGAGCAAAAGTCTCATCATAGTCAATCCCCTCAACCTGTGAAATGCCACGGGAAAAAATCTTTCCTTATGCTTCTCCACACTACCATCAGCATCTTGCTTTACCTTGTAAAGCCAATGGGAACTCACAATTGACTTGTTCTCCGGTCTCAAAACCACATCCCAAACACTGTTACAAACTATGGAGTCATACTCCTCCACCATAGCATCAACCCAAATTGGTTGCTGCATTGCTTCCTCAACGAAAGATGGCTCGGTCTCAACACAGTCCCCAGCAAGGGCCATGTATCCAGTGTACCTCTCAGGTGACCTCCTTTGTCTGCGCTAAGATGATGGTGCTCCCACATTCTCTCTCGCATCCTCCAACAATTTTTCAGCTTCTCTTGTGCGCTTTCGTCGATCTCTGGAAGACTCTGCTTGAGTGGATGTCTCCACTCCTAGAACCTCTACATGCAACTGCTCCGTATCAGTCTGAGGCTCCTATTCCTTAGGAACCAATCGTTCCTCCACAGCCTGTAGTTGGATCTCCCTCTAAAGGGAAACTCGCATGGCCTTCTGCTCATCAAACTTGAGATCTCTATGAACCACTATCCTCCGACTTGTAGGTAAGTACACCCGGTAGTTGTGAGGTGTATCAGTGTACCCCACAAATATCCCCAACTCTGCTGTCGACTCAAGCTTCTTCTGTGCATCCATTGTCACATGGCAATATACTGATGAGCCAAAGATCCTGAAGTGACCCACATTTGGTCTCTTACTGGAGAAAGCTTCCTCTGGTGTCTTCATCCCAAGTATGTGATGCAAGCTTCTATTATGCAAATAGACCGATGTGTTGCATGCCTTAGCCCACAAGTGAAGTGGTAGGCCTTGGTCATGCAGCATTGCCCGTGTTGCCCCTACAATAGTTTTGTTCTTCCTCTTGGCCACCCCATTCTGTTGCGGGTTATAAGGTCTCGTCAACTCTCGTTTAATTCCTTCCACTGCACAGAAGTCCTTAAACTCTTGAGAAGCATATTCTCCACCATTGTTGCTTCTCAAGGCCTTGATCTTCTTCCCTGACTCTTTCTCGACCAAAGCTTTGAACTCACAAAACGTTTTGAAGGTTTGGCCCTTCTTCTGCATGAAATAAATCCAGCATTTACGAGAATAGTCATCAATGAAAATCACATAATACCTTTGCTTCACTGTGGATGTCTTCAAGAATGGTCCACACAAATCAGTATGAACTCGCTCTAAGATAGCCTCTGCTCAACTGTCTCAATCATGAAAGGAATACTTGGTGTACTTTCCCAAGGTACAACCTTTGCATGTGTCAACTTGATCAAGTTACCTTTTGGATTTCCTGTAGATATATGCTGCATTATTTTCAAAGCCCCATGATGCAAATGGCCCAACCGCCTGCGCCAGAACTCACCAATGTCTTGGCTTTGCACCACTTTTGCTTTCGTACTCAATGTTGCACAATCATCTACCTCTAGTTTATAGATATTCTTCACCCAAATCCCTATCCTCTTGGTCTGACACGTGGCTACATGTCTTAGGAATGCCTTTCCTTTACTAAAGACAACATCGTAGCCTTTTTCCTCCAACATCACGACCGATACCAAGTTCTTCCTCTGTCTAAGAACGTACATCATATCTGTCAAGGTGAGAGGAGCTCCATGCTCCCTGTGAAAAGCAACCATGCCCACTCCTAAAACATTATACCTTCCATCGTCACCCATCTCTATGGGCATCTTGAGGTCTTTCTCCTCCAAGGCACTGAATAAATTTTTATCACCGGTCATGTGGAATGAGGCTCCACTATCAAGATACCAGACACAACCCATCATTGATGACACCATGCATGAGATGAGGGTAAAGTCCATTTCGAACTGAGAGGCTAATGCCTCACCTTCCGATCCTTCTGAGGATCCCTTCTTGGACTTATTCGATGGGAAATTAGTTGCATAATGTCCGATATTGTAACAATTAAAGCATCTTACTTTAGACATGTCACCCTTCTTCCCTCCATGAGAAGAATTCGATTTGAAATGGGAAGCTTTCCCCTTCCCTTTCCTTGCCTTACTTACTAAGGCCAGATTTTCTTCATCATCATTCTTGGATGAAGAACCATCTCATGTGCTCCTCCTTATCTCCTCCTGCATGAGATCCGACCACAGTCGTTCCCAATCCGACAGTTTCTCCCTTCCATTCATAAAGTCCTGGTAATTATTCCAACTCTTTGGAAGGCTAAGGAGAGCGAGGCTCACCATATCATCATTGGTAGTAGTTATTCCCACACTGCCAAGGTCATCTTTGCAAGTGGTGAGCTTGTTCAAATATGTGGAAATAGTATCGCCATTCTCCATCTTGATTCTTTGAAGCTTATCCTTCAGCGCCAGTTTCCTCTGGTCACTACTGTTCTGGTAGAGATCCTTCAATGTCTTCCACATTGAAAATGGAGTATCCTTCCCATGGAGACTTGAGACAATATGGTCTCGAACTCCCTCAAGGATGATCTATCTCGCCTTCGCCACACACTTCTTCCACTCAACCAACTCTTGTGCATTAGCTGAAGTTGGCTTTGGGATTTCTTGATCAATGAATTCCTTCAAGCCATTGTCTTCTAATATAGCCTACATTCTATATTTCCATGCTATGTAATTCGAGCTACCTTCCAAGGCATACTCGAGTCTCAAACCATAGAATTCCATTTGCCAACCTTGAATTATGATATGTATTCGATTTGCACCTACAACCTCGAAATTCAAATTTCGAATTCTCTTCTCATTATATTGTTCACAGCTTTGATACCATGTAGAAAATCTGATGGTAGGTTAACCCGATAATGCGATATAAATCAAAGCAGAATACTATAACCTCCTTCTACTATCAATTTATGGAAGCTTAAAGATCGAGCTGAACAATATAACCAGAAGAAGAAGAATCAATGGCACAATACACATGAAAATACTTTGGTGAAAGCCTCAACTAAAAACCCCACACTATTGTATTATCATACATGGTGGAAATAGGTAGGAATTATACAAAGCCTTGACTCTCACAGCTAGCCAGCTCTCAATACAATCCTCACAGATGCTCATAGGTAATATTGGCTTCTCTCCAACCTTCCTCTCTACCCTCTAAGCTCCTATTTCCTTGCATTGTTCCTTGTGGATGATTTTCCTTTACCAAGTGAAAAACCAATCTTCCAAAATTGTGCAATCCTGAAGGATAAATCCTTGATTGCATGCATGAGTTTTCTCCATCAGAAAACACATGCAACTGATAGTACATTGTCCTTGACTTTAATATCAACTAAGTCTTTCTTAGAATAGGCATGCATCAGTTTCTGATGAGGGAATCTTCAGTTAACTGGAGTAGCACTAGTTGAGTGCATTAATGCATCAACTGACTGTTAACTCACTATTAGTTCCTCAAACAGTTTGGAACTAATTTAACTGGACTTAACTCAGTAAACTGAGTTAAGTAATTACAACTCAAATATAACTCAATCTTATCTCCTTAATTTAAGGGATAACTCTTGCATGACTTCAGAAAGACTTCTAACTTGAATTTCTCCAACTAATTAATTTAAAATAAATTAATTAATTATTTCCAAGTAGTTGTTAAGAGTAAATTCGATTTTAATTCACAACTTAATTCAAGAACAAATTAAATTGGAATATTCTTGTTTCCATATTTCAAAAGGCATATCTCTCCCAAGAAACTTTCTCCTTACAAAAACTCTCACTCATAAGATGCTCTCCTTTAGCATGATAAGGAAGAATCTCTCACATAAAGTGGCATATAATGATCCTCTTGCAAAGTGGCATACATGGATCTCATATTCAAATAATGATCTCAACAAAATCAAATAAACATATGGAAAAAATACACCTTATACGTCCAAGTCTGAGGATGGCCTGAAAATCGGCTACCCAAATGAAGAAACAACCTACGTCATCACGTTCCTTGCAAAAAATCACGAAATTAGAGTATAAACACAACCCCTTACTGTCATGGTCAAATTTGGGTTCCCCAAGAATATTTTAGATTCTTCACAAGTTTCTCTTTTGGACATGAGCGAAAAATTCGTTGCTCAAATGAAGAAATGGACTACACCATTAGACTCCTGGCGAAAAACCAATTTAGATAAGTATAAAAACATCATAATTCTGCCACCTTCAAAATTCGGCTCCTAGGGAATCTCCAAGATTCTTTAAATATTGTGCATAAGAATACTGATCCAGGTGGATATTGGTGGTCGCCCACCTATTCCACTTGGACCCGCACCATTGTTTCTTTCAATTTTTCACTTTCCTTAATTGTAGCACAGTTTACTATTTTTGGCAGTTTTTCGAGTTCTAAACTTCCAGAGCCGTTTTGAGGCCCTAAACGTTGTTTTTTCGAAAATCACTGACAAAGATAACATCTTGATATTCATTATTACTTATTCTAGTCCTCAGATAGATCTTTCTAGCGAGGTATTGTGTGGGCCAAACGGAGATCGTATGCCAAAGTTACGACCTCGGGAAGTTGATGTACCAATTTACCCTAACGTGGCCCATAGTTTGTCGTTTCATCTCCTATGTTTAGGTTTTTGGATGTTTGGGGTTTTCCATTGTTTCTCAATAATAAATAGGCCTTGAAGCCTCATTGTAACACAGTTCAGAGGCATGTATCTGTCGTATCTCTTCTCATAGATAAGCTACCGTCACCCGAGCTAGTTTATTTCCATTATATATGTAAGCATATTTCAGTTCTTTGATATTAATGAAATGAAGTTTTATTTCTCTTGCATCTCTATGTTTATGGTTATATTTGTTGTTAGAGTCGGTCTAGTAGCCCTCCATCAGCGATCAAAGCTCTTTGCATTTGCATAGGTAGGTGTCTCATCAGTGTCATTTTTTGCATCCCATTAGGCATGCCATAACCCTGATAGAGGAGCTGGTGTCTTTTCCCTTTCTTGGCATTGCTGGACCAAAGTTATTTCAGTCATTAAAATTTTTTCAAGATTGTCTTGTCTTGTCTTGAGGTCAAATTCCTAGGTCTAGGGTTTTGGTCAAGTTTGTCTTCAAGGTCATGTCTCTGAAGGTCAATAAATGTTCAGCAAGCCAGAGGGATGATTTTAAAGGTGTTTCTTCGCAAATTCCTATCTTGTACAATTAATTTTCACCTAGGATTTAAAAACTTTGTTTTTAAAGCCAAGGTCATTTTTCAAATTTTTTGTAAAAAAATGATGAAATTTCAAAAAACTTCCAAGGACAGCATGTAACCCTGGCTCCCTTTCCAAGATCCCTCAGATGATATCCCTGCAAAAAGAATCGAGCAAAAGCATTAAATCAGTCAATTTCAGGACAAAGGAAACCAAAAAAGTCAAGTTTTTAAAGTGTCAAAGGAAAAACATTAGAAAGTAGGTTGTGACATGAAATTTATTCAAAGCAAGGCTATAAAGGTTCTATTTCCCTCCACCAAGCTTCATTGTGCATCCAAGTGATAGATAAATCAGATTGCAAGAGCGTTTGAGTGAATTCGGTGAGTTTGGGAGAGGAGCGACCCGTCAAGACTGAGGAGCGACCCGTCAAGCGAGCGCGACCCGTCAGGGCACCTCAGCCAGTGCAAATTTTGTATGGGCACGACTCGTCAGGCACGTGAGACCTGTTGGGCAGTGCACGCAACCCATCAACGTTCCCTCTATACAAAACCGCCAGCAAGCTGCTAAGGAACCACGAATTGCTAAATTTTGCAAGCATATAAATCAACATTTTGCAGGCAGAAACAGCAGTACATTTTAGCCACTCTGCTCCTTAAACAATGTCAGAAACTGAAAACTATGAGCAGAGTGATGACCAAGCATTAGCTTCAGAAATTGAGATACATAGGAGGACTCATAAGGGAAAGGGTGGTCATCACAGGAGAGAGGAGCCCACCTCTTTGACAGATTTACAAGCTTGTCCTATGGCAGTCTCATGTTTTCAGTACATGTCTTGCTATGAGTTTTGCGAGAAGATCTCTCGGATTCAGCACCATAGAGAGTTGGCTCGCCTATTTGTTTTACACTTGCATGATGGACATGTCAACCTTGCCGGGGTGGACTTTATTTTGACACCCGAGGTGATTGCACAGGCTACAGGGATACCTAATGTCGGGAAGATATGGAATAAGCGCAAGGTGTTGGACACTATTCAAGTTGAGCTTTTTATTAGACCAGCATTCGTGAGACTATTGACAGGTGTGTTTCCATTCAGATTTATCAGGTGTGAGTATGCTCCCATGATGAGGCTCATCATGCGCTATTTTACCTGTGAGGGTAGATTTTCACAAATATATTCGTACCATATCCGCATATTGATGCACTTCACACGGGTAAGGATGATGAATATCCCTATTTTCTTCTATCAGAACATTGAGAGGATGGTGTCCATAATGCAGAGGAAGAGCCCGGCACAGCAGTATAGGAGCTTTTACCATTATGGTTTGATTCAGCTTGTAGTATTACATCAGTTGGCTCAGTGAGGCATCTCATGGGAGGAGTTCATCTCTCGTGAACTTTTCACATCATCACCCCTGCCACATCCTGAGGTTGTTCACGAGGAGGGAGGACCATCTCAGCAGCATGACATCCCCGTCACTAGACATGTTAGCTCCTCACCTTTGGTTACTTATCAGAGAGGCCAGAGGGCCTTATTTGCAGCAGCTCAGCGAGTACTTTCTCCACAGCAGGTGGAAGGGGCTCGCCTTCTTCATCAGCACCGCGAGTGTTATCTCCACACCATCTGGAAGGGGCCTCGCTTCCGACAGCAGCACAGGTATCAGAGAGGGGCAAGCAGCCCATGATTGAGGAGGGATTGTCAGGCGATCCAGATATTGACATTATTGATCTTGACGCCCGTTCTCCTAGCTAAGAGCTTAAAGATATCATCCGAGAGCAAAGGACCGAGAATGAGTCGCTGCACACGAAATTACAGATGGAAAAATGGATAATTAACTATTTAGAGCAGCGCAACAAACAGTTGGAGGATGAGCACAAGCTTTATGAGCTGCGGAAGATTCGTGAAGACCGGGAATTGGCTCGTAGGAGACCCGGTGATTTGACACCCATAGATCGAGAATCTATGCTTATTTGGGACAATGCTCATTTGAAAAGGCTGTTGGCTAAGGCCAACCAAGATAAGAAACTGTTGAGGAACATGAAGAACCATTATTGGGCGCGGATGCACGTGTGCAAAGCGAAGATGAAGGTGCTTCAAAGGCGGTTGGCCAAGGCACTAAAACGGAGAAAGAGGCTCGATCCCCTCCATATCTTGGTCGAGGCTTCACTCAAGGATCAAGGCACTAAATAGCCTAGCCACAGCACAAATCCCAAGAAATTTTGAGCATTTTGGGTAAATTTTGGTTTTTTCAGGCAATTTACAGGTTTTCTCCATTAACGGGTCTCACCCCCGATGAGACCCTTCATCCCGGCAACTCCATTTTGCAAAAACTCAGCATTTCCAGATTTGTCATGGAAAGTTACACTTGCTCAGCCATTACTAAGAAATTTCACCAAGTTTTTGGCCTCCAGAAAGTCAAAAAACATGCAAAAAATGACTTTCTGCCACATTTTTGACACACAGAAAGCAGTCTTGGGAGATTGCAATTTTTGAGGGGAAAATGACCACCAAATTCAGAAATTCCACTTGGGTTGGAAAATAGACACACACACCTTTCCAACAAGCCCACGTTTGCCTCATTTGGACACCTGGAAGTACCTAAAAATCAGCTCCAAAGTAGCACAACCCGTCAGGCAGAGGTACACGACCCGTTGGGCAGTTTTCACAGGAATTCATCTACAGCTCAGGAATTCGCCCAGCTTTGACCAGTTTTGACTTGAGATGGGATTTTTCACCCTCTTTGATGTAATTAATGTATTTTCATGTTGACATGACACTTATTTACCTATTCTAGAAGATTCATTCATGAAATAGCAAACATTTAATGAATGAATTGGTTTCCTAGTTTATAGAGGCAAGTTGTTTTGACTGCCTAGATTTTAGTGCTAAGTTTAGAAGTGGTTGAAACAGCTCCTAGAATAGTGAGCTCGACCCATGGAGGCAGGGAAAGAGGTTAGATCATCTATATTATGTACTTTCTTGCTCATTTTCATGGTTGGACTCTTGAGGGAGAAGCTATCATTGTATTATTTCACTGTATCTCTGCAATTTTTGGCTAAGGAAGACCAGGGTTTTGCAGTCCTTTTTGGGATTCTTGTGGTTACATGTATTGATGGTGTGTTTCTCTATGTACCTGTAAGTGTGTTATGTGAATCATTTCCTTTCTTTTCCTTCTGCACATTAAGCAAACGAAGTGTTAAAGTAAGAATTCATGACTGTCATGCTCTGCTTTTAAGTTTGTTTAATTTCAATGTTTTCTACTGTTTAAGGAGAATTCAAAGTTATTGTTTGCTCTCCTTAACTCCTCACCTGTCATTCCTAATAATCCACCTCAATCAAAGGCATCAATACTGTCTCCTACCTCGCCCCAAAGAACCCCCTGCAGAAACTGTGTCCAATCCCCGCACCCAAAATTGCCATCCCCTCAATTTGCCACCAAAAACCATAAAAACCCCAAATCAACCCTTTTGATCAGTTTACTAGCCTAAAATCAGTGTTACCCTATTGGGCATCTCATCCATTGAAGATTTTACTGAGATTGACCGGAGAGAGCCTTCTCCTGCCCCGTAGGGCTAGCTACGAGGCTAAATGGTTTGATGTTGCCTTGAGGTTTGCCTTTTTCAGCCTGAGGTGAAATTTCAAGCGCTAACATCTACAATTTGTTGTGTTCCTATTTAAATTCGGATCAAATACTCAGTAGAATATTCCAAGGAATATTCCCATAGAATATTCTCTCCTCGAAAATTGTGCCCTACATGGGTTGGGTTTCATGCAGGGTTCCTCTTCCTCTCGTTTTTCAATGGCATAAGGTTGGGCCTTTAATCTAAATTTCGCGACATGAACTCCAAATCCAGACCAACTGGCATGTTGGTAAGAATTACTGGTAGTTTGGGGTGGCTCGGGTTCCAACCCGCGACCCACCCATTTAACTCAAAATATGGTGCAATTTTTAAATGAGTTGCTGGGTTTGTTATTTTAAAACGATGGTATTTGGTTATGGGTTGTTTTTTTGTTAAATGGGGTTTTCGGCGGGCGGGCCAGCCACTATCCGATGCGAGTCTGATTCCCACCAGCTCTGATATATGTGGTCGACCGTTATAACAATTATGGGTCATTCATTTTAGATTCTTCACAAGTTTCTCTTTTGGACATGAGCGAAAAAATCATTGCTCAAATGAAGAAATGTACTACACCATTAGACTCCTGACGAAAAACCAATTCAGATGAGTATAAACTCAACATAATTCTAACACCTTCAAAATTCAGCTTCCAGGGAATCTTCAATATTCTTTAAATATTTTGCATAAGAACATTGATCCAGGTGGATATTGGTGGCCGCCCACCTATTCCACTTGGACCCGCACCATTGTTTCTTTCAATTTTTCAGTTTCCTTAGTTGTAGCACAGTTTACTATTTTTGGTAGTTTTTCAAGTTCTTAACTTCCAGAGCCATTTTGAGGCCCTAAACGATGTTTTTTCGAAAATCACCGACTAAGATATCTACTTAACATTCATTTTTACTTGTTCTAGTCCTCAGATAGATATTTCTAGCGAGGTATTGTGTGCGCCAAATGGAGATCGTATGCCAAAGTTGCGACCCTGAGAAGTTGATGTACCAATTTACCCCAACGGGGCCCATAGTTTGGTGTTTCATCTCCTAGGGTTATGTTTTTGGATGTTTTGAGTTTTCCATTGTTTCTCAATAATAAATAGGCCTTGAAGCCTCATTGTAACATAGTTCAGGGGCGCGTATCCACCATATCTCTTCTCATAGATAAGCTACCATCGCATGAGCTAGTTTATTTCCATTATATATGAAAGCATATTTCAGCGCTTTGATATTAATGAAATGAAGTTTTATTTCTGCTGCATCTCTAAGTTTATGGTTATATCTGCAATTTGTTATGTTCCTGTTTAAATTCAAACCAAATACTCAGTGGAATATTCCAAGGAAGATTCCCCTAGAATATTCTCTCCTCGAAAATTGTGCCTTGGGTTGGGTTGCATGTGGGGTTCCTCTTCCGCTCGTTGTTGAATGACATAAAATTGGGCCTTTAATCTAAATTTCTCGACATGAACTCCAAAGCCAAACCAGCTGGCATGTTAGTAAGAATTAGTGTAGTTTGGGGTGGCTCGGGTTCCAACACGCGGCCCACCCATTTAACTCCAAATATGGTGTAATTTTTAGATGAGTTGGCGGGTTTGTTATTTTAAAATGGTTGTATTTGGCTATGGGTTGTTTTTTTGTTAAATGGGGTTTTCGGCGGGTGGGCCAGCCACTATCCAATGTGAGTTTGACTCCCACCAACTTTGATATATGTGGTCGATCATTATAACAATTGTGGGTCGTTCATTTTAGATTCTTCACAAGTTTCTCTTTTGGACATGAGCGAAAAAATCATTGCTCAATTGAAGAAATGGAATACACCATTAGAATCCTGACGAAAAACCAATTCAGATGAGTATAAACTGAACATAATTCTGACACCTTCAAAATTCGGCTCCTAGGGAATCTCCAATATTCTTCAAATATTTTGCATAAGAACACTGATCCAGGTGGATATTGGTGGCCGCCACCTATTCCACTTGGACCCGCACCATTGTTTCTTTCAATTTTTCAGCTTCCTTAATTGTAGCACAGTTTACTATTTTTGGTAGTTTTTCGAGTTATGAACTTCCAAAGCCGTTTTGAGGCCCTAAACAACCTTTTTTTTTTTTTTTTTTTTTTTTTTTTTTTTTTTTTTTTTTTTTTTTTTTTTTTTTTTTTTTTTTTTTTTTTCGAAAATCACTAACTAAGATTGCAACTTGATATTCATTGTTGGTTGTTGTAGTCCTCAGATAGATCTTTCTAGCGAGGTATTGTGTACACCAAACGGAGATCGTATGCCAAAGTTAAAACCCCGAGAAGTTGATGAACCAATTTACCCCAACGGGGCCCATAGTTTGGTGTTTCATCTCCTAGGGTTAGGTTTTTGGATGTTTGGGGTTTTCCATTGTTTCTCAATAATAAATAGGCCTTGAAGCCTCATTGTAACACGGTTCAGAGGCATGTATCTTCCATATCTCTTCTTAGAGATTAGCTACCATCACCCAAGATAGTTTATTTCCATTATATATGTAAGCATATTTCAGTTCTTTGATATTAACGAAATGAAGTTTTATTTTTGTTGCATCTCTATGTTTATGGTTATATATGCAATTTGTTACGTTCCTATTTAAATTCGGATCAAATACTCAGTGGAATATTCCAAGGAATATTCCCCTATAATATTCTCTTCTCGAAAATTATGCCCTGCTTAGGTTGGATTTCATGCGGGGTTCCTCTTCTGCTCGTTGCTGAATGGCATAAGGTTGAGCCTTTAATCTAAATTTCCTATTGTTATCCTCTACAATGTCCCCAGGCTGAGGAGGAGATTGAAAGAGGTAACCTCGAACCACTTTCAGTTCAGTAGCTAGCCCTACTGAACCAGATGGGATCTCTCTAAGGATTTGTCAATGAATAAGTGTAAAGAACAAGGTTTTAGGCTATATATGCAAGTTTCTTTTGAGAATTTGTGAATTTAGGGTTTTAAGTTTGTTGGCCTAGGGTTTAGAACAAGTAATTAGGTCTAGGCTTCAAGTATACAGAGACAAGTATAAATATGAGCTAGATATTAGTGCGTTATGGCGCAATTGGAGTGTTTTTTAAGGTAGTATAGATTTGTGAGCTTAAAAGAAACTAATGAGCATGTGAAAGGATGAATTCATTAACTTTAGAAGATAGTAAACACAACTATGAATTCCACATAATCAGAGCTTAAATTCAAGAATTTTGTCTATATAACAGCAAGGCAATTCATAGGAAGAAGATAAAGCATGTAAAGAGAGATGATATATCCATAAGAAACTGATAGAAAGAGTAAAAAAACACCATAGACTCACTCAACTAGAGTTCGCAAAAAATAGTTGCAACTACTCATGTATTAGCTGAAGAGAACATAAACATACAAGCCTGCTCCACAAAATTCTAACCCTTCTCTCTAAAAGGGAAATGATATATATAGACTTAATTGGACCACTCCCAACCTTCAAGAGTAGAATTCCTAGGTGGTGGAATTGATTCCAAGATTCTCTCAACCAACCAGTGAGAGTGAGAAAGTCAAATACAAACACTTCTTGTAGACTTTGTTTTGGATTTTACTTCATTAATGAGGCCTATTAAACAACAAAAACAACCTATTATGTCAATTTATTCATGCTTACATCATCTAACCTTGAACTAACTTCAATTACATCAAGAGTTTTGACTTTGACCAAGTCAAACTGAAAACTATGAAATTTACATAGTTAAATTTTAGATGAAAAACACAGAAATTTGCAGAAGCGCAGCGCCGACTTTGACCCCACTTTAAGGTGCCTTCCTGAGGTCCAAATGAAGATCTGAAAGAACGGTCAACTATATTTTCAATACTAGTTTCCATAACACCTTGAATTTTTGAAAAGGACCCATGGGAATGCCTTCAAAAATCCATTCTCCCAAGGTTACTCCAAAAGCATAGCGCCTGTCAAAAAGATGGCTAGAATATTGTTTTTTGACAACTTTTTCCTCTTTTTTCTCAAAATTTGGTCTCTCTCTAGAAAATATGATGAAATTGGTTTTTAGAGGATGCCATGGGCTTTCCAAAACTGCAAACCATTTATGATTTGAGTGCTTAAGGAAAAAGTGCAGCGCCTGGCCAAATTTCTGAATTACACACCAAAATAGCCAAAAAACCAAAAATGTTCAGATTTCCTCCAAAATTGGTCATGAGTTGTAAAATGAGGTATATTAAGCCCTCATGGATGCTTTAGCAAGCATATCTAAGTTACCCTTCTCATTTTTGTCCTTTAGGGTTTCTTTGAGCTTGTTTTCGAGTTGTTTGACCTTGATGTTACAAATCATATTCCTGGTCTGGTAGTGATGTGCCATGTGCCTTAGTAGCTGGTTATATCTATTGGCTTTGTCCAAAAGCTTCTCCAAGTGGTCACTGACCTTGTCTAACCAATACTCCCTGTCCTCATTAACCTCTAAGGTGATTATGTCCTCCAACTCTAGTTCTTCATCCAGCAAGATGTGTTTTTTCTCTTCTTCTAATGCCTTCTTGAGCCCTTTGGTTCTTGGCCTCTTTTTCTTTCCTTGTCCTTTAGTTTCTTTAGGTTCATTGACCTCCAATACGTCTTTGCCCTTTCCTGCTTTCTGCAACAGTTTAGCTTGCTCTTTTTCCATGATAAGTTGTTTAGCCTTTAGCTGACTATTTTCTTGTTCTAGGAATGAGATGACAAACCTTTCCCTTGCCATGTTGTCCATGAGTTCTCTGATCTGAGAGTCTTTTTCTTTGATATTATATTGCATGCGTGAGGGCTCATTTTCTGTTTCCAAGTCTACCAACTCAAACTCATGCTCAATCAAATATTTATCCTGTACTAGTGATCCCTGTTTTGCTAATGTAGAAGGCTAAGCAAACACAAGCCTTTTTCCTCTTTGGTATTTTCTAGTCACCTCAGGTTTTGGTGCTTTAGGAACCTTCACTAGTTGGCTTGATGATCCTATTTCCATATGTTGTGTTGGCATTTTTAAAATGTTGAACTAAAACATTAGGCTCGTGCCATTTCAAAGTTGTCTCCATGAAAGACTCCCATGTCATGTATTTCTCTACACGCTGATGGAGGACGGTTTTGATCAAACTATGGTGAAAAAGACTATGATACGTTCTTTGTTTTTCACCTGTACCTTCTCGGACATCTTGACTGGGCTTCTACATAGGCAGTTGCACATGTTAAGAGGTTTATGAGCTATAAAGTGTATTAGAAGTCGGATGTGATAGGCATACAATCTAGAAAACCTTCCCTCACATGTGAATAATTTCATGACAACCTTCATTAATGGAGCATACTTCTCCAACAGGTATCTAAAAGGTATGATATGTGTATGGGTTTCCCTGTATGGTGTTTTCAAGAAGGACCTGTAATGATCAAGATCTAAATTCATGCTCTTAAACCAATATTCTCCATGATCTAGTATCCCTGTAGCAAGTGAAATAACAGCCACTGAAAATATGAACTCAACTCCAACAATGATAGCACTTTCCCCTTTCAAATGAGTGGTGATCCAATCTGTCAATTGTTCATGAAAACCAACTTCACACACCCTTTTTCAAAACTCTAGACAACTCATATCTTCAAAACACTGCTTGATGAAGGGTGATGTATTGATTTCATTACAGTTGGTAGGTTCATATCTGAGAATTTTGCCTCCTTTATGGTTTTTTTTCCTCTCTGGTGAATAATCTCCTTCCATGATGATAGAAACCCTAGCAGCAGGAAAATGAGAAAAAAATAGTGAGGGATGAGTGAAAAAATGAAATGATAAATATGTCGAGTGGAAATAATGGTAAGGGAAATTCTAGGATATTGATAGGGACTGTAAGTAACTTATGAAACTTAAATTAGGTGAAATGAAGGAAAGGAGTGCTTGTGAGAAATAAAAAATGGAGTTTCCAGGAAAACTACCCAAATTGCTAGGAATGAGCTAGGGTGTAGTTATTGGTGAAGTAATTTAATGATTTGTAGTTGGTTCAGTCGGTCAAGATGTATTTTAAACATGTGTAGAGGCGTAGGAAAAAAGATCTACATGTTTAGCATATGAAAACTAAACTAGCCATCATTAACCCTAGCTTATAACATGATAATTTCACCTATAACCCTAGATGAAGAAATTTTGTTCTTGAATCCATCTTGCTAAATGAAAAAGGTAAGTGGTGTGATGTACTTACTTGTAGACAATTCTAGATTAGCAAGAAAGTAAATTGCAAGCTTCAAATTTGAGTTTGGGCGATTTCTGGAAGGTTTCGAGCTACTCTGGCACAAGCGCAGTGTAGTGTCAAAGCACAACGCAGTATCCAGAAGCGCATCGCCGGCCTCAGAAGCACAACGCAATCTTTAGAAGTGCAACGCCTTCAATTTTTTGCTAGTTTTTCCTAAAAACCTGTGTTTTTCTTGCCAATGGAGGAAAAAAAACTCGATGAACAAAGGGATATAGAAGGCAAATTAAGTGAGTTTGGGGAGTTTGGGGATTTTGGGGTTTATATAAGCAAGTATGTTTCCCTTTTGAAAAGAAATGAGCCCCACATTCCTTTTAAAAAACTGATTTTTCACCTTTGAGACTAAGTCATTTTGGAGAGCTGAAACTTGAGCTACATTTTTACCTTTTGAACACTGAAGCTTCTTCTCTGGGAACCTTTGAAACTAAAATCATGAAGAACTTGTGAAAATTCATCAGGCTAATGTCAAAGAGTTGTTTTTCATGATTTATTTGATGCTGGATTTACACATGATGATGATGGACCTTGAAACCCTAATGACTTAATGAAGGCCTGAGACTGAATGGAATGGTGATGATGATGATTAATATAATGAAAAGATTATTTTTATTATTACACCTTCATCTGAATGAGGTAGGAGACGAGCATGTGTGATTTTCCAAAAAGAATAAAAGCATTCCTAGACCAACTAGCCAGTGACCAAATTTTACTCTGTAAAACTAGTGACATGATAAAATTTGACCTTGATACTTCTGACAGACTTGATAAAAGCATATTTGATCACTGGTGGAAGGAAGATAAGACTGACACTAACACCCGACATGAATTCCAAAGCCAGACCAGCTGGCGTGTTGGTAATAATTGGTGGTAGTTTGAGGGTGGCTCGAGTTCCAACCCGCGGCCCACCCATTTATCCAAATATGGTGCAAGTTTTAAATGAGTTGGCGGGTTTTTTTATTTTAAAACAGTGGTATTTGGTTATGGGTTGTTGTTTTGTTAAATGGGGTTGTCGGCAGGCAGGCCAGCCACTAGCCGACGTGATTCTGACTCCCACCAGCTCTGATATATGTGGTTGACCATTATAACAATCGTGGGTCATTCATTTAATTATATATATAATATATATATATATATATAATATATATATACGATGATGGGTATGATGGGTGGTGGGTTTTTCCAATCCCACCATCGGTTTTTAATTTTTAATAAACTATATTCAATCATCTGTTGTATTTTGCTGGGGGGTCACTGCAAAACTTAAAGAGGTGACAATGTGGTCAATTTTGGAAACCACGCAATGTCAAATTGTTGCTCTGGTAGTGGCCGCATAATTTAGTAATTTCTCTGAGATTTAGTTAGTCTACCAAACTTAATGATTCCTCCAACTTTAGTTGGTGACAAAAGCATTGATCCTTTTGACCTGAACTTTGATTGTGAATATCTTGTACATATGAAGTCGGATTTGAGTCTCGTCTACGTCGTTGGAATCAGAATGACGAGATCTATATTTTGGTCCTAGTTTCGACAAAATCTGAAGACTTTTATTTTTTAGCCTTTCTAGAGCCACCTAAATCATTGTGGGCGTTGATGGGGGAATGTGATCATGTTTGTTAGAGGCTATTGCGGTTTGGTACGTTAGTATTGTTGTATTTGGTACTAGATATGTACCTGACTTGAGAAGCCATTGCCAAAGTTGAGTCACAACCCTAGCTCAGGGGTGACTAGCTACTGAGAGAACTAGAGAAACATAGTTTATGGCTAGGTGGTACATTCGAGTCCTAGTCCCAATTAACATATTTCACTACATAAGAAACTAAAATCCTTGGGTTTTTTATTGTTTATGATTGTCATGCATGTTATATATGGGTAATGTTCTCTCTCTCTCTCTCTATATATATATATATATGTGTGTGTGTGTGTGTGTGTGTGTGTGTGTGTGTGTGTGTTATGCTTTGTGATATCATTATGTTTGTGGGTGGAATTTCCCTAGTTAGTGGATGCTACAAGTGATATCAAAGCCCAAGTTGTAACACTTGGCTTGCACGGGGAAAAGATTTGAAAATTGTTTAAAAAAATGTCCCCCAAGTGTCAATTTCAAGATCAAGCCTATATGGGATAAGGAAATAGTATAGGAACAAAATTCACAAAGCATGTCTATGAACTATTTCATAGAATCTTTGAACTAGATATGGTTCTTGGCCTTCTATAATTTCATCGTTTTTCTTGGTATGGGTAATATGATTAGAAGTTGTGACCCTTGAGTGGCATGGATTGGCTACCTTGTGCCAAGTGACATTTAAAATTGTTATATTAGATGGAAGAAGTCGTTGTTTGGTCAAATCAATCTATATTTATTGATATTATTTTGGCCTATGTTGTATTAGAATCTCTAGAGCGAGTCAAGGAGGTCCATGAAGAGATAATAAAAAGTGGGCTTCAATCAAATCTCATGTTGGAAGAAACCTTGTATATTTTTGTGTCAAATGCAAGAGCATTGAAGATGCTCAGCAAGAATATGACAAAATGCATGAATGTAACATGGTCTACTATATTATAATAATTGTGAATTGAGTATAGAATAAACAATTTGGTGGTACATCGAAACTTTTCCCAAAAAATGCAACAAACTGGTATAAGGCAACTATGTATGGAGGCAAGGAATCCCATTGAGATACAATTAGAGGTGTGTGGCAATAGCATAATTAAACTATAGGAAAGGGAGGTTTCTTTTCATAACATTTTGAAGGGCATTGTCGATTGAATGAAACAAAAAAGAATGTAGGAACCATTGTAATGATGTGAGTTTGAGGAAAGACTTATTGTAAGCCTAACAATATAAAAGATGCAATGAGCTGTGACTATGTCAAATATTATGAGTTTGTTGCAATTTTTTATATATAGATTTCTATTCAAACCTTGATATCCTAGAAAATATCATTTGCATAGAGCTATAGAAATTTGGCTTTAAAATGTGCATTGTTTGGATTATTGATCGATTCCTTAATCAGAGTTGGAAGGATCCAAGAAGGGGGGAGATATGTTTTCGTTTAATGATAAAATATGGGATGACACCCACCCGTTTAGGCTTTAGGAATGACCTTTTATAGGCACTTGATCACGTACACTACACTACCCCGGTATGGGAACTCTCCATCCATATGACCACTACAAGTAGCTTTAGATTTAATATTCTTCTTCATGCTTTATGCAAAGAAGGGAAGCTAGAGAAAACATTGTATTTGATCACTGAAATGGAGGCCAAGGGATGTGGGCATAATGTTGCGTCTTACAATATGCTTATTTGTGGATTTTGTGCCGGTCAGGTAGTGTTTCCACTTCTTTACACTCTAAACCAAGGCATACAACTCCCTGTCATATGTGGGATAATTCACAACAACCTAGGATAAAGTCTCTGAATGGTAACATACAGGCTTCCTTTGTTGCAACAATACAACACCCATGGCATATCCGTTGGCATCTGTTTCAATCTCAAAAGGCTACTAAAGGTCTGGTAAGGCTAGCATTGGTGTTGTGTTGATCTTATCTTTCAGTGCATCAAAGGATTTTTGTTGTTTTCCTCCTCATTGAAAGGCCTGCTTCACACTTGTCAATGCGTGTAAGGAGCTACGATAATAGAGAAGTTCGCAATAAACCTTCTCTAATACTGTACCGTACCCAAAAATCTTCTGACCTCTGTAACATTTGTGGGCTCAGGCCACTTCAAAATCGCATCTACTTTAGAGGGATCTATTTTCAATTTCCCATTACCAACTATGTGACCTAAATAAACTAGAGAGGTCTTCCCAAACTCACACTTTGACAGTTTTACATACATTTTTTCTTTTTCTTTTTCAAAACATCAAGCACTTTATTCACATGACATACATGTTCATCCCATTTCCTACTATAAACAAGAATATCGTCTAGATACAAAAGCACAAAATTATCAAGAAAAGGTCTAAACAGATCATTCAGTACCCTCATTAACGTGGTCGGAGCATTGCACAGTCTGAATGGCATCACCATCCATTCGAATAACCCTTGTTTGGTTTTGAATGCAGTCTTCCAAATGTCTTGTTCTGCAACTCTAACCTGGTGATATCCACTACGCAAATCCAATTTTGTTAAGTAGACAACATTTTTCAACTGATCTAATAATTCATCAATGTGAGGCAGAGGGTATGGATTCTTCACCATAATTTTGTTTGGTGCCTTGTAGTTTACACACATTCTCCATGCGCCATCTTTCTTTGGCACCAACACGATCGATGAGCCATACGAAGAAGAACTTGGTCTGATGACCCCTTGATTTAGCAACTCCTGCACCTGTTTCTTGCTCTCCTCCATCTCGATATAAGTCATCGTGTACATGCCAATATTCGGTAAAGGAGCATCCTGTTGTAAATGGATCTCATGTTGGATTTCCCATTTTGGGGACAATCCTCTCGATTCCCGAAACAATCCATCATAGTCAGAAATAATTTCAAACAATTATTTCTTATGATCAGGATCACAACCTTTGAAAGCATCAGCCGTCTCAGCCTCTTTTGCTCTCACGACCATGAGCATGCACCCTTTACTGGAATTAACCAATCGTTTATTTTGTCCTGCATTTACAAGGCTAGCACTAACTTTTGTATGATGAGCTCTGACTATATATTCTACCCCATCCTTCATGAGGTGATATTTATTTTCTTAATGAAAAAAAACTGCCTTTTTTTCATATAGATACGGACTTCCCAAGATAATTCCACAAATATCCAAAGGAACAACATCTAACTCTACCTCATCAACTAATTTAGAAGCAATATCAAATCTAGACCTACACTGCTTGGTTACTTGTAATTTTGCTTTATCGCTTACCCAACCAAGCGGGTATGGACTCGGATGAGGCTTAGTTTTGAGGCCTAACTTTTTCAATAAGGACTCTAAGATTAAATTTGCTTGCGAACCTAAATCGAATAGAGTTTCCACCTTTGTGTGTTTTATAATAACTCTAATGTGGAATAATTCAATTCTCTTTCGCTAATTACTTACAGACTCATTCAAATAACTAGTACTTGCCATTGAATTGGAATTATTACTAATAGAAGGAGTACCTTTTGTGCCCACGGCTTTGATAAATGTCTCATCGTCAGAATCTGATCGAAGGTCCTGTTGTGTTGCTGCCATTGTCTTTTGCTTGACTTTTCACTAAATCTCTTTGGTCTCAGCTCTATATGTAGCTTCCAATAATGGTCCTTATCATGACCTTATCTCTTGTAATGTGTGCAAGATGGTGTTTCTCCTTCCTCTTTCTTGGTTACGACACTCTTCTTAGCCTCCCCCTTGCCTTTCTTCTGGAATTCGCCATGTTGAGGGTTGAACGGTGTTTTTTTGGCTTGATCTTTGTCATTCTTGCCTCGACTTTCAAGATGAATCACCTTTACGTTGGCCACATCAATCGCAGTAGGCTCGAACAATAAAAATTAGTGTCTTATGTAACTATGTAGCACACCAATATACTTAGTTACAATCTCGGGCGAATCTAATGAGATGCCCAAATTCAATGCTTGTTCCTGAAATTATTCAGTGAAGCTTTGCACATTTTGGCCTTTACCTTGCCTTAGATATTTCCATTCCATTAGTTCCTTTTTTTATAACCCAAAGGGTAAAATTGGTCTTTCAATGTAGAAATAAAACTGGACCAAGAGGAAAGAAGGTTCCTTGAATTTTTACTGCCCTTCTGCAACTTGATCTCCCACCAAACGAGTGCAGTGCCACTCAGTCGAAGAGATGCTAACTAGACCTTTGCTTCATCTTCTTCGATCTGTTGAATCTGGAAGTAGACCTCTGTCTATCTTATCCAATTATTATTTTTTTCTACACTACACTCTCCATTATACATGGGCAGGTCAAAATTTACATCTATATTGAAGAATGGTTTCTTAGGTGTATGTTTGGAATCGTGATTAGAGTGATGAGAACTATCACTTGAAGAAGGAGATGGAGGAGGATCTTCTCCACCACCTTCATGATTTGCTGATCTACTGTCATCCGCATCTTCCTTCTCATGCCTAAGTGCTTTCTCATACTCTAAAAATAACTTGTCCACTTTTTCTGCCATATTGTAGAATATCTTGGGGAAATTTTGTTCCTCTTCGCAACGAAATTCTTCACTTTTCATGTCCTGCTTTAGGATCAAAGGACTTAAGTGTTCCTTCTCCTTTTCGTAGCTTGTTCTGGGTTAGCATATACTCATGCACTTTGCATTGACAAAGACCTGCTCTGATACCAAACTTGATCCAAGATCTTTTACTTATAGATGCATCAAAATTACATGAAACGGAGCTTACTAACCATGGAAATTAAAAGAACATAAAACAATCTGGAAATAACATGATAAGAAAGAAACCATGAAACAAATATTTGATTATGGAGTTCTTCCAATTTGGACTACGTCTTCGGGCACTACTCAATAGTGGGGAGGCCTTCTTTCATTAAGTGGCATAAAAGAGATAAAAGTACAAGCAACATTCATTTACAATCCTTATACCTTCAAGTTGGAATATGGATGAATAATGGAGATCCCAGCTTCAGAAACAGACAATACCACTGAAATCCTGGCGAAAAATCGTGCAAAAACGCATGTCCGAACACCCAATTTGGAAAATTGGGCTTTCTGCACCCTCTTGGGACCTCTCGGCTGCTCAAGGCGAGGTTCCAACCCCTGTTGCCAGGTCGGGTTACTAGTGCATACAATGTTCTGAACAATTGGCCATTCTCCTCCCCTTTCCTATGCAGACCATCCCATATATATAACTTGATGAGCCGACTCTTAAATTTCGAGCAAAACAGATGAAAAATTTTAGGAGACAGGCATTTTCCAACAGAGATTCATGGGTTGTGAATAGTACGTAGGTAACTAACCCTGTTTAAACATAGAAAAACATTTTAACACTATTTTCACATGAATCGATGTATTCCCTGAATCCCGATGACTTTATCGGTGCTAATAACCCATCGGCGCAAAGATCGCAACTCGCAATCAACGGAACCAGGGTGGTACTTGTTATCAGGATACTGCACGGTGCAATGTGCGATATGCAATATCGCAATTGCAACTTGATCCTGTCGGGGCCGATTCTATAATGTCGTTCCCCTTTGTGATTGCGATATGCGATTATCGCATCACAACTGATTGCAATATGATATTATCGCATTGCAACCTAACTCTGTCGGGGCTGATTCGAAACCGCTAATTTTCTTCTGATCTGTGATTGTGATATCGCAGTCACAACCCGGTAGTAGTGGGGACCGATTCTTTAACCCGCAGACCTCTTCCTTTTGTGATCAGCGATATGTGGGGCCAATGGCGGCCTGCCACTTGGTGCTTCCCCATTCACTAAGAGTTTTTACACGTCACTTCTCCTGCCACATGTCCAAGTCAAACTTGATCTTTGACTTGCTCTAACCTCTTCATATGAACTCATATTTGAGTGTCATTTGCACCATTGGAATCAGGATGACAAGAATTTGATATGATGTTATGTTTATAGAGTTTCTACTACTTTGAGTTTTTTAGCCTTTTTACCATGCCACTTATACTTTTTAGAGATCCACCTAGATCAGCTTGGCACTCTTCTGACCACGCAAATGCTTCTGCCTTCCTTAACAACTTCTCCATTGGTTCAATGATGGAGGCATAGTTACAGATGAATCTTTGGTAGTATCCAGTGTGCCCTAATGTCGATCTGAGCTACTTGACGTTGGCAGGTGGGTACATGTTAACTATTGTTGCAATCTTGGCAGGATTTATGCATACCCCATCTTTGCACACAATGTGGCCCAAAAGTGTTCCAAATGGGGCTGCAAATATGCATTTCTTCAGGTTCAAGGATATTTGTAGTTGTCTGCAATGATCAAACATTATCCTAAGGAGGCTTGAGTGTTTCTTCAGTAGGTTGTATATTGTCTAGTCATCCATGTATACCTCCAAGAAACTATGGATGTAGTCCCTGAAGGTCACAACCACGATTCGCAAGAATACTCCAGGCACATTCTTAAGACTGAATGGAATCACATGGTAGGCATACAACCCCCATTTTGTACAAAAGTTGGTCTTCTTCTTGTCTTCTTCGGCAATTTTGACTTGATGGTAGGCCGAGAACCCATCTGTGAGGGAATATGCCTCGTTCCCTACTACATTGTCTAGGGCCTCGTCACTGAATGATGTTGGGAATGGTTCGCGCACTAAGTTTACGATAGTCCACGCAAACTCTAATCTTCGTAGCATCCTTTTTGTTCTGTATCACTATCAAATTGACCCATTCTGCCTCGTCGACCGGAAAAATAAGTCCCTCCTCTAGCATCTTGCCTATTTCTTTATTTACCTTCTCTTTGACCCTTAGGTTTAACCTGTATGGTCTGTGATTCACTGGCTTTGCATCAGGCTTCTGTACAATTTTGATTTCTCCTATGTCTCCCTTAATCCCTTTTAACTTTACAACTAATGAGGGAAATAGATCCTCGTACTCTCTTAGGATATCAAAAATTTCCTTTGTCATTTATTCATCCCTGTAGTCTCCAATCAATGCCAGCTTAGGTTTATCATCCGTGCCAATGGTGTGCTTCCACAACTTCACTAAGAGTAAGTGCAAAGCATCAGTTACAGGTCCCTCCTGTATATCTCTCTCCCCTTTGGTCTCATGGACTATCAGGTGTCATAACCCTTCTAGGTTGTCGTCATTTGGTTCTTTGTCCACCTTCCCACATGATATTACCTCTGGATATCCTAACTCATAGAAGTATTGTAAGGTTCTCTGGTCTATGCATCCATACCAAAGCTCACCTTATGTGAGAAGTATGCATTTGATAGCGTGAAATCCCTTGGTTAGCCTTCTATCACTGTCCCTGAAAGAGAAACTACTAATAAATTCTTTAGTCATAGTGTCCCAATCTCCCGTCTGCCTCCTTACTTCTTCTTGTACGTACCAGGCTTTAGGAAATGTACCTAATGTGTGTATGAACCCATGTACCCATAGTTCTTTTGAAACCCCCTCTTAGTTCCATCTATCCTTACAACTTTTCAAGTGTTGGCAGGGATCAAAGTCCCCCCTGTACTTGCAACCTCCTGCGGGTATTCCCTTGCCTGTTTGAATCTTTCTTTCATTGCCCTTTTGATTCTTTCCTAGTCCTTGAGGTAGATGCGGTGGACCCCCCAACATCGTGCTTGGGTCACTTAGAGTGAAACGTTTAATAATGGCATTCTATATTCCTCCCTTAGGATTACATCAACCTTGTTGAGAAATAAATCTACTTAGTCTATACCATTGAAGATGGGAAAGTCTCTTACCTCCATTCCAATCCAATTGATGTGACATATTGTAGTGCAGCATCTGGTGTTGACTTCATATCCACCTTGTTACCAATCGTCCCATGTAGCTTTTGAACCAACCTCAGAGCTTTGGATACTCCTCTAGCTGACTGATCCTACAGATGTTGGGTTTATGTAATCTTCTCTTTTACTGGTTGTTAATCTGTAAAGTTGGTCTAACATCCCTAGTTCTTCTCTATCATCTGAGGGTTCTGTGAATCTGGGACCTTGATATGGGTCTAACGGATGAATGACTCTTTGTCCCTCTACTTCAAATATCATTAGGTCCTTTTTTAGATCTATGATGGCATAATCTTCATAGGCCTAGTCGATACCTAACAGTGTCAGGTAAGGATCTTTATCTCCCATAATATCAATTACTTTGAAATATGCATGTGTCTTTACCCCTGCTACATCTACCTCTATGTCATCAAGTCTCCCAATTGGAAGTATACAATACTAGTTTTCCATCTGCAACTGGATTGGTGACAACTTTAGCTAAGGTTTCCCCATTGCTTCCCACATCTTTCTCAATAGGATGTTGACATCAGAACCCAGATCTAACATAGTGTCCTTGATCTAAAACCCTACAATCTTAGTATCGATTCTAAATTCCCTAATCGTTCTTTTTTTATTTCTCCTTACTCTTCTAGTGTTCCTTTCGGGAAATTTGGCAGAGTTTCCCCCCCCCCCTTCAACTTCTTCCTCTAGTATAGTTGCTTTTGGGCTTCTCTGTAGTTTCCTCAGCATCTTATCATGGTTGACAATCTGCAGGAATAGCCTAAACCGTTCCTCAATATGTCTCACAACGGTGGATTTTGGAAGGTATGAAGTCTTATCTTTACAAGACTCTGTCTTCCCTTTTGATAGTCATGTGCCTTCAGTCAGATAGTCAAACAATTTTGTTGCCTCTTTGTAGTATTTTTTCTGCTACTCAGAGTTATATGGCTACTTTTGGGAGGCTACTTGGATGATTATGGGTTGGTCTGGAGTGCCCTAATTAGCTCCATTCTTCTTATCACCTCGTGTAACTATGTTAATATTGGATAGTGGGGATGCCTCGATGATCTTGGGCTCTTCATTGATCAAATTCACCCCTCATTGTCTGCTCCACTCCTCCCATCTTGCGATCAGCTCCAGAAAATACTCCATCGCATGGGCATTGACCCTGCACTGAGAGAACCAAGGTCTCCTTGGTAGAGGGCAGTCTTGTGTGACATGTCCCTCCTAGTCACAGTTGTAGGAGTGAACAAGTCCCCTTCCCCCTGCTCTTCCTCCTCTCGTTCTTCCTCCTCCTCGCCCACCTCAAGAAATCTCATTGACCCAGAAGGTTCAGCGGTCTAACCAATTCGCTAGTGCATCCAGCGCTCTACACTGATTAGTGTGGTGAGTGGTGTACATGAAAAACTCACAGTAGTTGTTTTTCAGGACATTAGAATATTTCTGCAATATCGAGCACAGGCGAGGAGGGTGTCCATACCCCTTACACACTTTGCAGTACTTTCGTTGGTTGCGACCAAGATATGCTCCTTGCGATCCTACCACTGTGACTCCTATTGTAGATGGGGGCCCTAGTGGTCCCGAGGGGCTGATGCAACACCCACACCCCTCAGCCTCGTGCACTTCGTGGCAACATGACCTTCCACTAGGAAATTGGTACAAGACACATCCAGTCTTGTTGAGCGAGCTGGTTGTAGATATTTTAGCTTCTCTATTAGACTTGCAATTTGGTGTTGAAGACCCAAGATAGAGGGGTCATGTGAAGCAGCTCCCCCCTGATATTTATGTGAATACCCTGCCATAACATTTATTCAGGTTGCTTGCTATAAGGCATCCTGCAGCGTCTTAATCTTATGTTGTGTCAACGATGTCTGGGTGAGGGATAACAAAGCTTTGATGAACCAATCCCTTTGGTGATTTGAATCTATGGTATAATTAAGATTACCAATTGCTTCTTTAAACATTTGCATTAGTTCCTAAGCAGTTTCTCCATCCCGCTGCTTTATTTCCCATAGCTTCCATAGCCCTTGCTGATCTGTTTAGGGAAGTTTGAATTCCTGTACAAACTCTTTTTTAATCTCATCCACCGTCAGGTTCTGGTGTAACTCCGACCATTTTATAAACCACCTTAGGGCCCTTTCAAGAGTGGTCTGCAATTATATCAGCATCACATTGTGAGGCGTCTAGCGAGCCCTCCTGATAGCCTGACATAAGTACCAGTGTTGATCTACGTCTTCATTTCCTCTACTAGAGAATTCCTGATATCTTGTAAATGGCCCCACCATTATAAATTGTGTTCATGCTAAAAACACAAAACCCTGTGATCCCAGCTGTTGAGATCCTTATAACCCCAAACTACTATTACTATTATTTCCACCACTAAAATTACCAACCTTGTAGTTAACATGCACACTATGCACTCTTATCCCCTTAAGTAAGTTAGAAAGAAATTTGTCAAGGTTGTTGTAGAGTACCAGGGGAAGGTTGCGAGAGGCACAACTTGAACCTCAGGGGGTTGGATCCTTGATTCTTTCAAATGCATCATCTTCTGCGAATAGTCTTCGTATAAAAAAGTACATCTCATTCTCTAAGTATTCCTTTGAGCCAACACAACCATTTCCATTCAACCCCTCCCCCGTGATCATTAAGGGAGGCCTCCTATCGCCTTCTGAGCCTCCAATTATTCCAACTGTCTATATAACTTTTGTCGAGAACTCCTCCATCCTACCTTCCTCTTACAGGCTGTTTAACACCACTCCTACTTGGTGTAGTTCCTTCTACTTCCTTTTAATCGCCTACATGGCCCTTTCCTGCCATTTCTCCATTATATGTGCTCTCCTTTGCGCTCTCACTTCCCTAGCCCTTCGTGAATACTTGACATCCATCCTTCTAATAACCTCATGATCCCCCGCTAGGTAACGTTCCTCCCCTTAGATCCTCCCCCTAGTACTGGTAGTTTACGCTACCATTATTGGACCTTAGAATATAAGCAGGCCTTCTTCCACCATCAAGACTTTAGTCCGGAGGGTTGCTTCTTTCAGCAGCTCCTCCCTCAACCCCGCTCACAACACAACATCGACTTTTGAAAAGGATTGGTGGCTTTCTGTCGCGAACTCAATGACATACCCTTCTAGCATAGTATGCACCCAGAAATCTACTGCTCTCGTAAGATCCGTGTCAAGAGGGTAGAGCATCGTGAGATTCACCAAAGTCCAGTCAAGATGAGACCATGTCTATCCTCCCAAACTACCCTTCACCTACAATCTCCACAACCAGTTGTACAATTCTTCTGGGAACTTACACCAGAAGATCTCGTATTGGTCACTTGTAGCCTTCGAGTATGGACTTTCGTCTTTCATTTTCGCAACAACTCAGTGACGAAGTAAAGCTTGCTGAGAGACAAACCGATCCACTTGCTTGTCCTACCACTGTCCTATTTCCTTCTTAAAATCTTGGATACCATATTCTGAACCATCCTTTTGAATTTCATGTCCCTACAATGGAACCATTTGTTGGCACAAAAATGATAGTAGGGTTAAGACCCTGGGTTCGGGCACAAGGGACCAACAAGGCTTCGTTAGATTCTAGAGAAACACCAACATTTTCACCTTACCCAGAGAAGGTAAGGAGTCTCACCAGAGGCATGTCGTGACTGAAGTTAGATGAGGGTGGAATTAAGTACCAGGGGAGTCATATCAAACATAAGAGACCAAGATATAGTAGCCTAGCATCCAAAATAACCAGATCACAATGATCTACTCATGCTATATCAACAAATTATCTAACCAGATACATTCATTTAAAAATTTAAAGAGTTAACACAATTCTTAAAGACACAAGGTGGGTCTGAACAGTCTTCTCCGTTAACATAACATAAAGTAGTAAATAAGTCTCAAGGCCTAATCATTAACAGCGGGAATAACACAACCAACATAAACTGATACAAATAGGACCATGGAGTCATTCTCGTTACTTTGCAAAACAGAAAGACTCTAACTAGCACAAAACTCACTATACTGACTAGCAACAACCCTCCTTCACTCTTTCTTCTACATTTTATCCCCTGCCATCTACCCAGACTTCAAGTTCTAATTTCTTTTTTCTCAGATGCCTTCATTCTCGGCTGCCACTGCTCTTTCCTCGTTGTTATTAGTACAACCCCCTTATTATATTGTTGTACCCATGTAGTCCCCATAGAAGCCCCCTATTGTTATTAGTGTGCCCCATAGAAGCCCACTATTGTTATTATTGTGCCCTTACATTATTATTGTTATGTTGGCTCTGATTAATGTATATGACCGCTAGACCTCCTATATAGAACGGAGGGTTCCTGTCCATTTTGTATCTATCTAAGAATTGTTCATTTGTGTAATGTAAAGGAGGTCGCCCCCCCTCGAAGAGGCTTATTTCTAAGGTGTTGATCTATCTTTTCTATCTGTTTGTGAGCTAGTTTCATAACATTCGGTATCAGAGCTTTGGATTCTAGGGTTTCGCTGCTCCAAATAGGTCATCGTGCAATTTTCGCTATAACTTTTTTCTGCGACGTTTTGCAAGCGAAGAAAAAAAAAACCCTCATTTGAGACAAAATCGCGCTGAACCTCGAGTCCGAATTTTAGAGCTTTTCACGTAATATTTGTGGAGATATGATCTGAGGAAGTTTGTCTTTTTGCAGACTCCTGAATTTCATTCCAAATAGGTGACCTGGGTAAAATCGTCATAACTTTTCTTTTAAGCATCAGATTGAAATTTTGTAAGAAGTATAGAAAGAGGACGGACTATAGTTTCCTGTGTATATTTATCAGATACTAAGGTCAAAATAGTGACACGTGGCACTTCATACAAGTTCGCTCTTCTGGAAAGGTCTATAATCAGGTCACCGTGGGAGATTTGGCATAACTCTTCCTTGGAGAACCCAATTTGGATCAGACTGGTGGCATTGAAAAGAGGACCCAAAGGGTTACTGGAGGTCGCGATTTCAGAACTGGAAGATCCGAAATTACAGAGTTACAGTCGTTTCAATATTGAGCTCCTAAAATCAAGAAAAAGCGAGATGAGGAAGTTTGATGGCAAGGATCCGGTAAACTGGATACTACAGATGGAGAAATATTTTGATCTACATGGTGTACCACTCTTACAAAAGGTATGTATTGCATCTAATTATTTAGTACCGAATCAATTTTTATGGTATAAAGGGCTTTGTTCTCGTAAACCACTTGTCACATGGTCAACTTTTACGGAGGAAATGATAGCACATTATAAGGATACAAAGAGAAACTCCTTCTTTAGCCCCCTCGAAGAGGCTTATTTCTAAGGCGTTGATCTATCTTTTCTATCTATTTGTGAGCTGGTTTCATAACATTTGGTATTTTTATTGCTACATCTCAAGCAAGGTATTTATGAGAAGGAAATGTTGGCAATACTACATGCACTTAAGAAATGGCAACCTTACCGAATGGGAAGACACTTCAAGGTAAAAATGGATCATGATAGCCTTAAATACTTTTTAGAACAACTATTATCTTTAGAAGAATAAAAAAAATGGGTCACAAATATGTTGGGTTATGACTTTGACGTCATCTATAGAAAAGGGAAGAAAAATTTTGTTGTGTATGCACTCTCAAGAAAGGATGAGGATGTGGAAGCATTGTTTTGTGTTATTTCTATTATCCAACCAGATTGGATAAACGGAGCAAGGGATGAATGGAAGAAGGATGAAGAAGTATGGCCACTCATTCAAAAGTTGCATAAGATCCAAATTCAAACAATATTGCCAGAACTTGAAGAGAAAGGAAAAATCATATTGGAACCTAGAGCATTCACAGAAACAAGAACCCGACAGCTACGAAATCAATCAATTTCAGAGTATCTCATCAAGTGGAAGAACTTACCCGTGAAGATTCCACATGGGAGGACAAGAATTTATACATAAGCATCAAGAACTACTCAAGCATTGAGGACAACACTTTTTGAAGGAGAGGGGCATGTTAGGTCCCTATACTACTAGTGTAACCCCTTATTGTTATTAGTACAACCCCCTTTTTATATTGTTGTGCCCATGTAGTCCCCATATTGTTATTATTGTTCCCCATAGAAGCCCACTATTGTTATTATTGTGCCCTTACATTATTATTGTTCTGTCGACTCTGATTATAATATGACCCCTTAGACTCCTATCTATAGAAAGGAGGTCCTGTCATTTGTATCATCTAAGAATTGTTCATTTGTGTAATGTAAAGGAGGTTGCCCCCTCGAAGAGGCTTATTTCTAAGGTGTTCATCTATCTTTTCTATTTTTTTGTGAGTTGGTTTCATAACAATTTAGAAGGCAATCTGAATAATTAGATGAAGTGGGTATGGGAACCTTAACCTGGATACACCCCATAATATCATCCATATCAATAACACGGTAGGAAAATGGATTTTAGGAAAACATTAATGGTGGAATAATTCCCTTTTTTCACTTCAACGGTGGATCTTATTCTTTGATCTAAGGATAGAGAGATCGTTTATGCATCCCATGTCGGTTAAGCTTCCAATATTACCCTTAGATTATTAGTCCATGGAAATTATGGATAGGAGATAGGAAACTCAATTAGTTTCTTTTAGAATTTGATGAAATTTTTAGGCACTCTCTCTAATGTATAATAACATGCATCCTTGTGAAGGTCAACCTACAATGAAGATTTTCATATGAGATACCTCTGAAAGTGAGAGGAAAAATCTATTACGAAACAATTGACTCTCAAGGATCCCTTTCATTGTGTATACTACCACTCATATGGTCATGGATTAAGTGACTATTAGCTCATATTGACAAGGAAAATTTGGCAAGGGAAGGAAAATGATACAATGCCTTGAGTGCAGGGGAAGCCCTCATCATCTCAAAAGGATAAGATCGAGATATTCTAAACCCTAATCAAAACATTGGAAAAACAAATTGTAGGAGTAAAAGCATATCAATACCAAGAATTCATATTCCTATCCATTGTAAAGATCATATGCCAAAAACAAACGACATACAAACCCGAATGTGCCTTAGGATTCTACAAAATTAGGTAATTCAATTTCATCTCCACTAGTTTTGATGCATTCCAAGGATAAGTTCAAAACATAGGCAATAGAATATGGAATGAATTAGAATTTCCTATTAGGGAGAAAAAATATAGACCCTGGGGTACAAGGAAATAGTGTTATAAAAAAGTCTTGGAAGCCACGAAAGGGAGTTATGGGGGCTACACTGATGCTTAAACTCTCTCTCCTAGATAATAAGGATAAAAAGGTAGAAGCAATGATAGTGACCTGTTTTGTCAAAAGCAAGGACTTCTTCTCTATTGATCAACCCAAATATCCTCTCTCCTAGATCATAAGGAGAAAAAGGGAGAGGCAATGAAAATGACCTCTTTTATCAAAATCAAGGACTTATTCTCTATTGATCTACCCATATATCATCTCTAATAAAGACAACCAACTATGATTCTATCAGAATAGGGAACAAACAGAGGTTTAGGGAAAAATAGGCATAAGGATCTCCTCCTTGCTATTAGAGGTAGGGAATTCCATTTCTCGATTTCTCAAAACAAAGTTAAGAAAGGAATTCCATTATAAAAGCAAAATACTTTAGATAGGTCCCTTCTAGCAACTCAAGTCCTTGACAAATCTTCCCCATGAAAATTATATATTTGAATAGTAAGGGCCTAGATAGATCAATTAAAAACTAGGGCCTTATAATATTGGACCTATACAATCCTGGAATTATACTTATTCAAGAAATTATAGTGGAGTGGACAAAGTAACAAGGAGAACTAAACAAATCATCTAAGAACTAAGAATTCCTATCTGTTGATTTTGAAGGTACATCGGGGGGATAGAAAATGACTAGAGGGAGGTATTTTTAATATTATGTAACTAAAAAAAAATTGAATCAAGTATTAAAGTATAACTCTACTCTTTGGAGTTGGGGAAATCATTTTGCATCATCAATATATATGGGCTTTGCGAGAATATGGAATAATTCTAGGAAAGATTGTTTTCTCAAAGATAAATTGAAAAAAAGGACATCCTCCTTGGGGGATCTTAACCTCACAAATAGTGAAGGTGAGACCTATGGTATCTCTACCCAAGACAAACCCACCAGTTCATTTATTATGAAAAAAATAGAGGGCATTGGGCTAGGAGATTGAGAACCTTATAAGTTAGTTATTTGTCAAAGGAATAACAACATTGTGAGTCAACAATCACTAAAAGGTTAAATAGATTTTTGATTATGCATTCCCTTATATCAAATCAAGTCTAAATAAAAACAAGAGTTGAAATAAGTGTTTGTTTTGACCACCACCTAGTATTTCTCCAATTGACAAAGGAATAATGAAAGGAGATGATAAAACCTTCAAGCACTTTCTAATTCACTCTAACTGGCTACTATAGGAAGACTTGTTTTATTTATTCAAAGCTACATGGAAACACTTTGATGTCAATATAAGATATCGATGAGCATCCAATTAGCATCAACCTTAAAAAATATATATATTAAAAAAAAGTTACCATCTTGGACCTATGCTAAGAGAAGAAAAGGTGATTAAAAACTAGCCGCAATAGAGGGCACCAATACAAACATATACAAAGATTAATATCTAGATTGTAAACACAAGGAAACAAATGTAAACATAAAATATAAATTAAAATATATGTAGTGGAGGAGGAAACTTCCTACAAAAAAATAATCTATGTGTAAAGTAAAAGTCCAAATAGTATGGTTATCTCAAGGGACAAAAAAAATCATAAATATGATAGCCATGAGAAAAACATAAATACAAATTGAGAGATGGAAAGAGAAAATAGTACTGAAAAATGCAGCAAGAAATTCTCAATTTGATTTGCCTTGACTAAATTGAGAACATTCTAATTTCCACATCGACAGACAACTTGGATGCATTTAACTGAGGTGATATGGCTCTTGTCACTCAGTTAACTTAATAAATTTGAGTTAGAGGAGTTAGATTTGAATTAAGCATGTGTGATTTCTAATTTGTAGCAGTCAAGGTCAGTTATTTCAAGTTTTTTTTAGTTAAAATATTTCTAACTATTGGAGGAACTAGTGGAAGGTCAGTTAAGAAATGGGACTTCAGTCAAACTCAATGATGATCTAGTTAACTAATCAATCAACCCAAATAGCTAGTGCATACAGAGAATTAAAGTTCCTCAACTGTGGTGGATATTCCAAGGTAGTGTAACATCAGTTGTAGACTAGTATTGAGTGACATGTGTTGCATGCAGTCAAAAGATCAACCTTGGGAATTGTGTAATCAATTTGAGTAATTTCCTAAATAATAGGGACATAATTTCTCAAGGAATTGCATAAGGAAATAGGGGCTCAAGCAGAGGCAAAAATTTCCTAAGTCTAGACCATAGCTTCTCAGTGTGTAGAGAGATAGGTTATTCACTTTCAGGTTGTGCTCAGTTCAGAAAAGTAAAAGTAATACATCTCAATTCATCATATTAACGCAAGAAACAATTGGTGTGTTTAACAGATTTCTTTCCCCGAAAAAAATATTGTGTGCATGTGTGTTATTTTTCATTGCGTGTTTGTGATTGATGTTCTAAATTGTGAATTGATTTCTAAAGAGAAGTAGAGTAGGTTTGTGTCTTGTGATTTTGATTAAAATTTAATAAGAAGTTGCAAATCTACATCAAAATTTCTACATGGTATCACAACAGGATTCACATTAGAGCAAGAATTTTGAAGTTGTTTCTCAGGAGAATCAAATTTGAACTTTAATGTAGCAATATATCTTCAGAGCTGAGAATATGACCTTCAACGGACTAAGGCTAGAGTATGCCTTGGAAGGAAGTTCTAATTTCATCACATGTAAGCAATATTGGATGACAATGGCTTGTTATAATACATCAAGACAAATGTTGCAAAACTACAATCATTTGAGGCCTAGAACCTTTCTCAGTGGAAGAAATATGTAGCCAAGGTGAGGAGAATAATCTTGGAGGGAGTGTGAGATAAAATTGTCTCAAATATCCATGGGAAAGAAACTCCTTTCACAATGTGAAAAGCATTGACATAAATTTTCGAGAATAGTAGTGATCACAGGAAGTTGGTGCTCAAGGATAAGCTTTAAAATATCAAGATGTAGAAGAATGACATTATTCCGCAGTATCTGAGCAAGTTCACATAAGTTTGTGATGAACTTGGGAAGGATGGTGCAAATGTTGCAAAAGATGACTTGGTAAGTCTATCCCTTCTAGGCATTCCCAAGAGCTGGCATAGCTATCAAGATTCAATGAACAGGAGGGATAAACAACCGAATTAGGAACTCTTATGGTATGATTTGATACAAAAGGAAATAAGGCAGAATACCAAAGATGGGACTTCATCCAAGGGCGAGGATGAAGAAACAACTTCATTGGTTGGAAAGGGAAAGAAGGGAAAGTGGAATAAATCTCAATCCAAACTAAAGTCCAGCAAAGGGGGCAAGAAGAAAAATTTGTCCAAAATTAAATGTTTCCATTGTCATGAATTTGGGCACTATGTGATGAAGTGTCCACACAAAAAGGCAAGCAAGAAGACCTCAAGAAGAGTAGTAGGTGAAGCTTTGGCTTCATAGTTCGATCTTGACTTTACCCTTATTGCATGCATGGCCAGCATAATACTAGGGAGCGTGTGGTACTTGGACTCAAGTGCATCATTCCACATGTCAAGGTGTATAGAGTTTTTCATTAACTTGGAAGAAAAAAAAAATTCAGATGCACATTGCGCTGGGGGACAATGGAAGGTACAGTACAATCGGGGTTGGTACAGTCACCTTTCAGAGAGAGTCGAGATCCCCTCTTAGACTCAAGGATGTCATGTTTGTTCCAGGCCTAAAGAAAAATCTCATCTCTATTGCAATTTATGAAGACGACGGTTGTGATGTGATCTTTAGCAAAGGAAATGAATTCCCGAGACACATAGCCACGGGAAAATTGAAACATATTAGGATTCGTGTGAAGAACCTATATAAGTTAGATGTTGAAGACTTTGTTGCATTAAGAACTAAGATGGAGAAGGTGGAGAGCAGTGATGTTGGTGAAAATTAGCACAAAAGACTTGGTCATTTGCATCATGGCACCCTGAAGATTATGCATCAAATAACCACAGGCCTCCCCAAAGGAGCACTAGAGTAATAGGATGTATGCAAAGGATGTACCTTGGGGAAGTACACAAAATCCACATTCCATGATTGGGACAACAAAGCACATTTAGTCCTTGAAAGGATCCACTTTGATGTTTGTAGACCTTTCTCGACAGCCTCCACTTCCAGACACAAATATTTTGTCATTTTTATTGATGACTTCTCACGAAAGTGTTGGATCTTCTTCATGCTGAATAAATATGATACATTCTCCAAGTTTGTAAAATTCAAGGTACTAGTTGAGAAATAAACTAGTAAGAATTTGAAGCTCTCATGGGTAATAATGGACGTGAGTATGTATTGAATGAATTCAAAAATTTATGTGTGAAAGAATGCATTCAACGAGAGCTAGCAGCACCCAAAAACCCACAAAAAAATGGGGTGGTTGAGAGAAAGAACCATAGCATCGTGGGATTTGTGAGGGTTATGTTACATGACCAAGGCATACGACTACATTTGTGGGTAGAGGCATGCAACACAGTAGTCTATTTGGAGACCCAGAGTCCTCATTGGATTCTAGGCATGATTATATTGGAGGATTTTTGGGGGAGAAATTTGGTTGTGTCGCACTTTAGGATTTTTGGAGCCTTTGTTTACTTCCATGTCCCCAAATAATCAAGGAATAAGATCGAGGAAAAAATATAATTGGGGGTATTTGTGGCTTACACAGAAACTCCTCACAACTACAGTGTGTACTTTCCATCCCTTAAAATCATATTTATACGAAGGGATGTGAAATTTGATGAGGAGAAAGTGATGTGGTGCTCTCTTGAGAGGGAGATTCAGATCCCACCAGAAGAGGAGTTGTTAGATCCAAAGAAGTAGCCTCAAGAAGTTGTGGAGCAGCCAAAAATTGAGGAGCAGAGAGTGGAGACAACCACTCAATAAGAAACATCCAGAGAAGGTAGAAAAAGAACAAATCTGAGAGACTTGTGCAAGATGTGAGGGAGAATGTGGGTGCTCCTTCAAATTTTCATAGGAAAAGAAGGTCATCTGATCAATATATTGGTTACATGGCTCTAATAACTGAGCTTGTAGATACTGAGCCATCCTCTTTGAAGGAAGCAGTAGAGAAACCTGTATGGGTCGATGAAATGGGTAGGAATATGAATCCATTGTAAGGAACAATGTTTGAGAAGTGGTACCAAGACTAGTAGATAAATCAGTTGTGGGTTCGAGATGGATATTCAAGGTTAAGCAAGCAGTAGACGAAAGCATAGAGATTCATAAGGCCATATTTGTGGCCAAGGGGTACTCTCAAGTCGAGGGAATTGACTATGGGGAGACCTTTTCTCTTGTAGCAAGGTACTCATTCATTAGATCAATTATTTCTCTAGCTATGCAGATGGGGTAGAATATCCACCAGATGAATGTCAATAAAACATTTCACAATGGGGTTACTGAGGAGGAGGTGTACATCGAGCAACCAGCAGATTCTGAGACTTTTGATCAATATTCCCATGTGTGTAGACTCAAGCGAGCATTGTACAGTCTCAAACAAGCACCCCATGCTTGGTACACCAATATTGACAGTTATCTCACTGGTTTGGGTTTCACCAAAAGTGAGGCAAATGAAAACCTCTATCATATCTTGGTATAAGGTAAATTTCTCATTATTTTCTTATATGTTGATGATTTGATTTTAACTGATGATGATCAGTTGATAAAATCTTGCAAGGAGGACCTTGCAAGAAAATTTGAAATGAAGGACATGGGTCTCATGCACTACTTCCTTGGGTTGGAAGTATGTCAAGGTGATGGGGAATTATTTTTCTCTCAAGGAAAGTATGCAAATGATATATTGCAAAGATTCTACATGGAGAGTTGTAAACCCATGGAGATACTTCTAGCAACCAATTAGAGGAAGGAGGATTCCACTTCAGGTGAGGAAGTGGATGCTACCATTTATTGACAACTAGTGGGTTCACTAACTTTTCTTGTGAACACACAACCAGATATGTGTTATGCATTCAACCAATTGTGCCAAGCGATGGTTAGGCCAACCAAATTATTTTGGAAGGTAGTTAAGCGTATTTTGCGGTGCCTCAGACACACTACTAAATTTGGACTATGGTAAGACGGAAAAAGGGAGTGAAGTAGTGTGGCTTCACAGATGCAGATTGGGCGGGAAGTCCATAAGACCAAAAGAGTACATCAAGTGGAATTTTCAGTGTTGGGTCTGTAGTTATTTTCTGGTACAACAGGAAGCAAATATATATGGCGCTTAGCTCGGTAAAAGTAGAATACATGGCTGCAAGTCAAGCAACATGTGAGGCGATCTGAATGAGAAAGATACTTGTGGGACTATTTGGTCAAATGATGTATCCAACTATGATCTACTATGATAATTAGAGTTTCCATCAAGCTCTATGAGAATCTTGTATTTCACGTTCGATCCAAGCATATAGATATCTGGTATCACCATTTATGGGACTGTGTGTAGAGGTGATTAATGTTGCTACAATACATTTCAACATAGGAACAAGATGTTGACATTTTGACAAAGGCCTTTTCCAGAGGGAAGTTTTAGTTCCACAAGTGCAAGATAGGGGTGGTTGATAATCCCTTTCTTGCTGAGAGGCAATGTTGAAATTGTAGCAAGAAATTTTCAATTTGATTTTGCCTTGATTAAAATGACAAAAAAATGAATTTCCACATCAACAGAAAACTTGGATGCAGTTAACTAAGGTGGAATGGATCTTATCACTCAATTAACTCAATAAATTCAAGTTAGAGGTGTTAGAGTTAAGTTAAGCATGTGTGATTATTAATTTGTCGCAATCAAGGTCAGTTATTTCAAGTTCATTAGGGGATTTTTGAGGTCTAAAATGGACCTCCTAAGGAAACTATAAAATAATAGTGGAAAAAATAAAATAATGTTAGATTACATCATCAACTTTTAGAGGGAAAAAATAAAAAACTATTTTTTCAACTCATATTTTCAACTTATCTCCTTATGAGTTTACTCAAATTTCGATCAACCACACTCGTTGGATGTAGAATTTGATTCCTCATCCATGGAGTAACCATGCTGCATATTTTTTATGGACCCTGATTGATCTGAAAATCACTCTTGAGTGATCTCAGTTAACTAGTTATTGAACAAAGGTATTACAAACACATGTGTTGGTGTGTGTGTCTATGTCATTTTAGGCAACGAATCGATCAGATTGCGAAATACACACACACTTGAAAATGGAAAATAGTAAGAGAAACACAGTAAGCAAATACAAGAACACAACAATTAGTAAGTAGTTCAACCTATCCTCTAGGGCTACATCTCTAGTCTAGCTTTTAGTGGTGGCCTTCTTTTATTGTGTCTTTAAAGCAAACATTTACAATGAGGAGCTCAATCTAAGTCTCCTGAAATGGAATTGCTTGGCAGGGTGGTTCCTGGATTCCCAAGCCACTACAGTGTATAGACTCTTTTCCTATCCAATTCTTGACCTCTCTGGTCTTTAATGGGAGGAGCCCAATGTGGTGCTCAATTCCCGGCAGATCTTATCAGGGATGGCTTGACCTCTCAAGCTCTCTGTCTGCTCGATGTTGCCATTGGTCAGCTCGACCCTCTGTTTTTCTGCTTCTTGCTTCACTGTATTTTCTTTGTTCTCTCTATCTTCTTCCTTTCTTCCTCTCGGTGTGTGTTTTATTCTTTGTCTGTTCATGGCTTTAAATCCAATTTGTCCCTGATTGCTCGCTTCCTCTTCCACCCCTGTTGGATCGCCTGCTGCTGCTTGTTTGGAGTTCCCTATCTATATGTCATCGTCAATGGCTCACAGGGAGTGGCCACTTGTCCTCTTGCGAACTGTGCTAGATCTTCCTCGTCGGTTTGATTTTTTGATTACGTTGGGAAATGACTCATCTACCAACTCAGTGGTCAAATCGGACTTTAGAATTCTTTATGCCACGACTTAATCCCCTGTCAAATCTGGTTCCTCCATTGAGCGCAATCTCCACCATCAGACCTGGAGCCCCCAGATCCTATGACATTCACTCATTTCACGCGGTTGACTTGCTCGACCGTTAGCATGCGATGAGCAGTGGTTTTCTCTCTCATCCGCCTGCCACGCGTCGGGCGTTGAATGGAATCACTCATTTTTCTCCAAATCCGCTTACCACGCAAGGGTGCCCCCGATATACTACCAGTTTTGGAGCGTGGGACCCGCCTTTTAGCTTAGCACTTTCCCCACGGTTTTCTCGACTTCCATGTGACCGAGCACTTCAGGGCTTTTCCTTCTCGAGGGGTTTTGCCCAGTGATGCGCAATTAGCACTAATCGCGCATCAGAAATGCCCTCTGTTTCCTGTTCTGGGCTTCCCAATGGCTATTTTTTCCTCCTACGTGGTCTCCATGGGCCTCGATCAGCCCGCTTTGACCGAGGTCCTCGTCATTCCTTGCTGGCTGCAAACTACCACTATCCATAGGTCTTCCTGATAACTCTATGCTCATAAATTCGAAGTTTGTCCTATCTTGATATAATCATGGCTCTCTGATATTTTTCATGGATCCAATTTGGATCACAGCCTTCCCACTTAAAAATCTTTTGGACCATCGAAAGTTGGTTTTCAAGCATCGACTAAGTGAGGGTACAATTGTCTCACTTGTCCAATCTCTATCCACTTTGCACTGCTCGGATTTGAACCCTTGAACCCTACTCTGAGGTACTCAACATCTCCTCTGTGCGTCGTCCTCACCTTCCTGTCCAGAACTGTGTCCTCCTGCAATTCATTAAGATATTTAGGTAGCAGGTCATCAATAGAAGGCAATTGACTCTGCTCTTTGGGATCCTCAGTTAGAGAGGGTTCAAACAATCTCAAGCAATTTGCATTTACGACTGAGTAGATGTGCATGTAAGCTGGTAGATCAAGGTGAAAAGCATTCTCACCAATCTTCTCAAGTATTTTGAAAGGTCCATACCTGATAGGCTTTAGATTTTTACCTTCACCTTGCATCCTGCCCTTGCTGATGTACAGCCAGACTTGGTCACCAACTTGAAAATTATGCTCCATTCGATACTTGTCATGCCTTGCCTTGTATTTGGCTTTGCTCTTTTCCAGCTATTCTTGTACTGCTTGGTGGATCTCTTGGATTTGTTCAATGAACCTAGTTGCCCTGTCCACATCACTGTGTCCCTCAACTGTGGTGTCTTTACCAAAGACAAAATCCAAAGGAGACCTTGGTGTGAAACCAAAACAGGTCTCAAAAGGAGATCTTTGTGTAGAAGAATGTTTTTCTTTGTTGTAAGCATGTTGCACATGACACAAATGTTCATCCCAAAGCTTAGGATGCTTGCTACAATATCCTTTGAGTAACTGGATCACTATCCTGTTAACTGCTTCTGTCTGGCCATCAGTTTGTGGATGAAAAGTTGTGCTTTTCTTCAGTTTGGTGTCCATCAGTTCCCACAGACTTGACCAAAACTTCGTCACAAATCGGGTGTCTCAATCAGATACAATGGAAGTGGGTAGTCCAAAATGAACCCATACATGTTCAAAGAACAGTTTTGCAGTTTGTTCAGCTGTAATCTATTTATTACAAGGTATCAAAATACACATTTTGTTGAACCTGTCCACAACAACATATAAATAATCATGAGCTTTCCTAGATTTAGGCAGTCCTCCAACAAAATCCATAGAAACACTTTCCCAAGGGTGAGAAGGAATTGGTAATGGAGTGTACAAACCTAGTTTTTTATTGCTAGGCTTGCTCTTAGCACACATAGTACACCCTCTTACATATCTAGAACTGTCTCATTCATTTTTGGCCAATAACAAAATCTTTGCAGCTATGCAACTGTTTTACTTACCCCAAAGTGACCTGATATCAAAGAAGTGTGTGCTTCTATAATTATCTTTACTCTATCAATTTGTGGAATGCATAACTTCCGACAATGGCATAAGACTCAGTTGGTCCTTCACATGATAATCCAATTCTTCTACTCATTTTCCTTGACTTAAAGTTGCATATACATCTTTAAAGTCTATATCTTGAGCATATTGTTCAATATAGCTTTCATGTAGCACAGAATTATGCTTAAGTATTGTAGATGCATTTATAATGGGTCTAGATAACATATCTTTAACTTTATTATGTATGCCCTTTTTATATCTAATGACTAAATGAAACTGTTGTAGAAAACCCATCCATCTATAGTGTCTTGATTGTTGTAACTTAGTTTGGGAGTGTAGATATTGAAGTGGTTGATGATCAGTATGTATTATTGTCTCTTTGCCCATTAAGTAA
>APFE031067932.1:82853-105935 GCA_000404065.3 Pinus taeda | reverse complement strand
GCTCTGGCATTTCAACACATTTTCAAGCTTTTTCTTGTAGACAGTTTTTTAATGTAACTATTATTTCTTGAGAAATAAAGATGAATCTAGCTTTTGCAAACAACTCTAATCTACTAGGGAGGTTTGTAGCTCTTGGGTTTGGGCCCACCCAAGTGCCCTGTACCTCCTTTGTTTACCCTTTATGTGTTTTTGCTTGCATTTTTAAGAATAAAATCTGCTATTTGATTTAAATCTTGTTTTGTTATTTTAGGTTGCTTTTGATGAATAAAAAGCATTTTATGTTCAGATGATTTGATAGTTAATAACAAAGAGATCTCAGAAAAAGGCTATCAAGCACCTCTGATCTACCTCCCTCAGTGGTACCTGAGCTGGGACCAAGGGTCCTTGTGCCCAAAAAACAATGTCTTTGCTTATCATGCAATTATTATGTTAGATCTCGTTTGTAGAAGTTGATGCCAGTTGTGATTACATGCTAGATCCATTCTTGTTTGGTTTCCATAGTTGATTTACGTGATTTGCTGCCAATAAACTGTTGTGCATCATGCTTATGGTTTCTAGGTCAAATTAGGTTAAAGTAGTTAGATCTTTGGTTTGCATAGCCTTTTTTTATCAGTTTTGGGAAATAACATGCAGAGTACCTATGATACCTCCTCATCTATCCTTACGCCATCCATGCAACCAGATTCGCCCTCTAACTTAGATTCTTGCCTCTCATTTGCCACATTTTCTCACTTTGCCCTAGTTTCTACATTCTTGTGCATCATTGCTCCCTCCATCCTTGAACAAATCCAATCGCTCTGTAGCCTCATTCACCAGGTCCTAGACCCCTTATCATCCTTATCCAACCTCTATTTCCACTTTCCCACCATTTTTCCTCCATCAACCCTCTGAAATCCTCTCTTCGGAACATCCTGTAGATATTACAGAACATCCTGTAGAACCCCTGCATACTTGTTATAGAAGCTCACGAAAGTTGTTTCTTGAGATCTGATCATTGTGAAACTTTCTAGAAGGGTGCTAGGGACCCCTTAGGCCCTTTTCTAACTTTCCCAACCTCCTGAAAGCATTTCCTTTTGCCAATCACCCTCTGCACAAAAAAATAGTTAAAGCACATGCATAATAATTCTACGAAATTACTCAAAAATACAAAAAGATGTTTTCTTCATATTTCTCTTCAGAAGTAGCTTAGTCACATGAATTTTACCTTTCCAAAAGTCAATGGTATCCATTTCCACCGCTTTCATCTCTTTTCTTGCACCAGTAGGGTTAGCCGGTAAAGCTAGGGTTTGTTAGGGTTTGCATTTCCTTCCAGCTTTTAGTTTCTTTCTGCACGTAGATTAGCCTCCTTTGAGTTAGCTTTCGTCCATCACAGTTAAAAGCTTCTTCTAAGAGCTCATAGAAGTTGGCTTAAGTTCCTAGCGGACTTGTGCCAGCTGATCAAGTGACAGCCGCGGCAAGAGCTAGTACTTGTGTATATAACACCATCGCTTCCAAGTTTGTTACAAACTATCAGGCTGATAAAAGTAGAGAAGGGAGTCCCGGGAGTTGCAGCATTATTGCTGCAATACTGGGGCCCACCAACTACATGCACTTAAAAAATGGCAACCCTACCTAATGGGAAGACACTTCAAGGTAAAAACGAATCATGATAGCCTTAAATACTTTTTAGAACAAAGATTTTCCTCTGAAGAGCAACAAAAATGGGTCACAAAGATGTTGGGTTGTGACTTTGAAATCATCTACAAAAAAGGGAAGCAAAATGTTGTGGCAAATCCACTCTCAAGAAAGGATGAGGATGTGGAAGCATTGTTGTGCACCATTTCTATTATCCAACCAGATTGTATAAACGAAGTAAGGGATGAATGGAATAATGACGAAGAAGTGTGGGAACTCGTTCAAAAGTTACAACAAGATCCCAATACATTTGATACATTTAGATAGAAAAATGATTCGTTATGGTACAAAGATTTCTTATACCTATGTAAGAATTCCCAACTCAAACAAAACATTCTTATGGAATTGTAAACTTCTCCCTTAGGAGGGCACTCAAGATTTTTAAAAACTTACCACAGGGTTAAGAAGGAATTTTTTGGGCATGGCCTTGAATCGGATATTCAAAAGTTTGTGGCGGAATGTTTGGTTTTCCAACAAAATAAAGTTGAAACAGTTAATACCCCAGGTATATTACAACCTTTATCCATTCCAAGCCAATGTTGGGAGGAGGTTTCAATGGATTTTATCATAGGTTTACCCAAGTTCGAAGGAAAGATTGTCATCATAGTGGTAGTTGACAGAATTACCAAGTATGCACACTTTTGCACATTATCGCATCCATTTAAATGCAATACAGTTTCTACTGCATTTATGGAAACATTTCAAAAGCTACATGGAAACCCAAAGATTATTATAAGCGACAGAGATCCCATTTTCACTGGAAATTTTTGGACAGAATTATTTTCTTGTCTTGATACTCAGTTAGCCCATAGCTCATCTTATCATCCTCAATCTGATGGGAAAACTAAGATAGTAAACAAATGTTTGGAAGGATATCTTCATTGTTTTGTATCTGATAAATAGACACAATGGGTCAAATGGTTGCCTCTGGCTAAATGGTGGTATAACACTTCCTTCCATACTACAGGAAAAATGACACCATTTATGGCACTTTATGGATATCATCCACCATCAATCACATCATATTTAAGAGAAAATTCTAAGGTTCAAGCAGTGGAACATGACATCGAGCATCAACAAGAAGTTATCCAACTCTTAAAGGATAACCTCACGTTAGCGCAGAATAGAATGAAACAACAAGAAGATCAACATCGTAGCGAAAGAAGTTTTGATGTAGGTGACTGGGTGTTCCTACGGCTACAAACATATAAACAAATGTCCCTCAAGCAAGCTAAGAAGGATAATAAATTATCACCAAAGTATTATGGTTCGTACAAGGTGTTACAAAAGATTAGTACTATGGCATACAAATTGGAGCTTCCTGCAGCTTCCCGAGTGTATCTAGTTTTCCATGTTTCATGTTTAAAGAAGGTTATAGGTGACAAGCTCCCAGTTCAAACAATATTGCCAGAACTTGATGAGGAAGGAAAAATCATCTTGGAACTGGAAGCAGTCACAAAAACAAGAACTTGACAGCTACGAAATCAATCAATTTCAGAGTATCTCATCAAGTAGAAGAACTTATCCGCTGAAGATTCCACATGAGAGGATGAGAATTTTATAAAGAAGCATCCAGAACTACTCAAGCATTGAGGACAACATTTTTCGGAAGGAGAGGGGCATGTGAGGTCCCTATAATGCTAGTGATTCCCCCATTACTATTGTCATTGTAGCCCTTATTGTTATTATTGTGCCCCTATTGTCCCCATATCGTTATTATTGTGCCCCATAGAAACCCACTATTGTTATTGTTGTTCCCTTATGTTATTATTTCTATGTCGGCTTTATTATATTGTGACCCCTTAGACTCCTATATATAGAAGGGAGGTTTAGTCATTTGTATCATCCAAGGATTGTTCATTTGTGTAATATAAAGGAGGTTGCCCCCTCAAAGAGGTTGAATTCTAAGGCGTTGATCTATCTTGTCTATCTTTTTGTGGGTTGGTTTCATAACACAAGAGGTGAAAGCAAAAAGACGTCTAAAATCAAGTGCTTTCATTGTCATGAATTCAAGCACTATGCCACAAAAGTTCCATAAAAGAAGGAAAGTAAGAAGGAGCATATAGTAGCCACAGCAAGTGAATCTTTGGATTCATAGTTCGAGCTTGATTTCACTCTCATCGCATGCAAGGAGATCACAGTGATGGGAAGCATGTGGTATCTGGATAGTGTTTCTTTATTCCACATGATGGGGAAAAAAGAAATTTTCAGTGACTTGGAGGAGAAAGATCTCAAGATGAACATTGAGTTTGGAGATGGCAGAAAGCACAGTGCGACCGAGATTGGTACTGTCACCTTTCAAAGGGAGTTTGTCTCCCCTCTTAGGCTCAAGGATGTGATGTTTGTACTGAGTCAGAAGAATAATCTAGTTTCCATAGTTGTGTTGGAAGATCGTGCCTACGATGTGATATTCATCAAATTGAAGGCTTTCCTAAGACATATCACCATCGGAAAAGTGAAGCAGATCGAGGTTCGAGTCAAGAACATGTATGCACTTGAGGTAGAATATGCATGCAAAGCCTTGAGGAGCAAGGAAGAGACTAGAGATTTGATGGTTGAGAGGGAGCATGTTAGACCTATCAACATGTAGCCTGAGAAGAAGCCTCGGGAAGTTGTGGAGAAGCAGAAAGAAGACTGAATGGGGACATCCACTCAAGTAGAGACCTCCAGTAGGGGTAAATTTCGAGCCAAGTAGGCAGAGAGAGCTCATGCAACCATATCCCCAGGTGTGAGGTGGTGCGATATGAAACCTTAGTCCAAGAGTTTCAGAAATTGGGCGGGGTCCAATGAGGTGTGTTTGTCTCATGGATAATTAACTTGCTACGAGGGGCCCACAATATTTAGTAGCAGGAGTATTAGTTTCATTTAGATATTGAGGAGTGCAAAGAAGTGTTGACAGCAAAGCAAGAGGCTCAGTAGCAAAGTCAGTAACAGCACAATTTTCCCAGTAGGCAGTCGCGGACACAGTGGATTCAATTTATTTTGTTGGATGCTTTTCAGTTGTAGATTTTGTAGCAGCAACAAAAATAGTGAGAAGTGTTGAATGAAAAACATTCCAAAGGTGTTGGACCATGATAGATGTTAATCCCTTTCTTGTTGAGATAGTGTGTTGAAAATGCAGCAAGAAATTCATAATTTAATTTTTCCCTTAATTAACTTAGCAGAAAATTGAAATTCCACATTACAAGACAGCTTGAATGAGTTAACTGAGTTGTTATCAGTAAGTTAGCTTAATTAATTTGAGTCAGGGCCATGAAATTGAGTTGTGTACAGTGAGTGATTCCTAAATTTTAGGACCCTAGGTTGAGATCAATTCTAGTTGTAACAATTTAATTCAGTTAAACTGAGTTAAGGTCAGTTAAACTAGTTCCAATTGTTGGAGGAACAAGTAGGAGGTCTAGCAGTGGGGTGTAGCTTCAGTGTTCAACCAGTTAACTGATCAATCAGCCTAAATTAACGCATGTATGCACAAAATTTGAGTTACCCAGTAGAGATTGGAGTTCAAGGGCAATGTACTATCAGTTGTATAATTATCCAAGTTATACAGGTGGTGCATTCAGTCAGAGAAGGTGGCTACAGCAATTGTGCAATTCTAATTGGGAATTTTTTTAATTAATAGGGGGCTAATTCCTTGAGGAACAACGTAAGGAAATAGAAACTTGGGTAGGCTTGGATGTGGTCAAGTATTGGCCAGAGATTGTCTAAGAATCAGTGAGATAGATTATACTAGTGTTGAGGTTGCTCGGGCTTTGAGCAGTTGCTTTCCCCTTAGATAAATATATGAGCATATGTGATTGAATCTTGTCTCATGTTTATGTTATGATTTCTCAATCGTTTAATTGTTTCCGTTGATGAGTAGAGTAGATTCAAGTCTTTTGTTTTAGAAAATTATATAAGTAGTTTGAATCTACTAGGAATTTCTATAAGTGTCATGGAATTCTATCATTGCAAGGCTTACACAAATGGAGAGGGTGAAGAAGCATTGGAAGTTTTTAGGAAAGTGAAACCAGAAGGTGTGAATTAGAACTAGTATAATCTTTCAAGTCCTATGAGTGCATGTGCAAACCTTATAGCTCTGCAAGAAGGCAATCAGGCCCATGTGGTAAACATCAAAACTCAATTACATTATGATGTCTCTATTAGAAGTACCCTTGATAGAAACATGGAAGGTCATTGAATGCCTTCTAAGTTGTATACTTCGCAAAGGGGATTTTCACACATGGGCAATACAACCAGTAGTTGTGCAAATGGCTTTATGGTTGACTTGGTTTTCAATTTTGAGATCCTTGAAGATGTTTTAGATGTTGGAAAATGATTTCCTTGAGTAGTTGAATGCATATCCTTCTACAAAGCCATGGGCACATTTATGTGTGTTTTCAATAGCAATATTGGAAATCATGGTGCATGGATTACAACACATTGACACATGGCATCAACATACTACACATGACACAATGCTTTGTCAAGGATCACTACCCTATAATAGATCTACAATAGGTGCCTAATGGGAAGGGAAAGGAACTACTATTAGCAAGTTTGGATTTTCATTGAAGTTGTAACCTTCTTGATGGTGTTTGGACATTGTTTGCACATTTGGTGGCTTGGGGGTATTGCATTCCAACTTGTAGATGTTATGCATTCCTTGAATCTTTGTGCACTTTTGAGTGTAATTTTAAAGTGGACCAAGGGCTTTATGAGGTTGAGAACATCAATGAATACTCTACAGGGAGCATTAGATGATGCTACTCAAGAATAATTGTGTGCATGTGATGATGAATATTATATTTGCAAGGAACATATGCCCAAGGCCAAAAGGCTACCTTTTGGACACCCTTTCCATGTTTCATGTTTGAAAATATAGTTGGACCAAGGCCATGGAGAGACATACTCATGTCCAACTTGTAGAAGGTCCCTCTTCACAAGTAGTATAGGACAACTGTAAATGCCACTATTGGACACCAATTGGTGGAAGGGGAACAAATATAAATGCAGGAAATGATGCATTGTCCCAAAATCAATGTAAAATTATCTTATCATTAGGCCCATTCACTACTCAATGATGGAAGTTTACTAGCATGGTCATGTTGGGGGTGTGGGGCTCAACCCCAGATGGACAACTCTCTAGCCAAATGTAGGCTAGATGGTGTAGTTCCATTTATAGGAATGAGATATATGGGATTTAGCATAGTTTAAATGATGTTGAGGAAACTTGCAGGTGTTGGTGGAACCTATCTACATAACACATCGTCAAAATAAAATGCCTGGAAAATTTGGTTTATGGTTTCCTCCAAGGGAAGATTGATGGAAAGGTCATTATTTGCAAGACCGAGAACAAGCATAGGTGGTTTACACTTTAGGACTGTGGGGCTACGGTATGCTCCAAAAAAATTGGTATACAAGATGCTATAAATAAGGTAGATCCTAGCATAATTGCAATGACCAATATGGAGAGGGAAGTATTGCCACATATTCCTGAGCAAATAATCATTTAGGACTTGAGGAAAACTAATTTTTTTTTGTGACAATGCACATCTCATTTAAATTTGGAAAAGATCTTTATACAAGTACAAAGGTTGCACTCTCAACAACTAATTTTGTTCTACATTAGCCTTCCAATGTTGAAATTTCTAGGGATATTGTACATTTGTGACTATATGAATATTATTGAGGATTTTCTTCCAGAATTTTTTGCACACTATTGAGAAATCATCATGGATACTTTCTTTGCTCTGTACGGACATCTCATCATAATCATCTCAAGCACTTTTGGGAATTTGTATAAGTGCTTCAGATATGATATTTCTCATTGCAATGGTCGTTATTTGCAATTTGTATCCATATTTCCCCAATAAGCACCAAGTAATTGGCTAGATAGAATAATGTACAATGTGCTTGATTATGGGTCACCTTTATAAAATAAGATAGCCTATTTGAGCTCTCTATATTGTGATGGGGTGTCGAGGTTTTTGAGATCTATGCCCTTTCCAAGAAGGAAATCAAATCCATGTCCTGAGCATAAAAACATAAATTTAGTATGATTTCTTTGTTATAAGTGTCATGGAAGGTTACTGAATGCCTTAAAAGTTATAAACTTCTCAAGGGGGTTTTCTCACATGGGTAGTACAACCAAATATTGTGAAAATAACTTTATGTTTGACTTGTTTTTCAATTCTTAGATCCCTAAAACTGTTTTAGGGGATGGAAAAACATTTCCTTGAGAAGTTGATGCATATCCTTTTGCAACACCATGGGAGAATTTACAAGTGTTTTCAACATTAGTATTAGCAATTATGGTGCACGACATGCAACTCATTAACACATGACATTGACATACTACAGACGACACAATGCATTTTCAAGAATCACTACCCTCTAATAGATCTATAGCAAGTGCCTCATGGGAATGAAAAAGAACTATTATTAGGAATAGTGGATTTTTCATGGAAGTTGTAACCTTGTTGATGGTGTTTCAACATTGTTTGCACATTTGGTGGCTTTGGGGTCTTGCATTCCAACTTGTAGTTGCTATGGATTCCTTGAAGCTCCATGCACTTTTCAGTGCAATTTTAAAGTGGGTCAAGGGGTTTATGAGGTTGGGAACAATAATGAATACTCTGCAAGGAGCATTATTTGATGCTACTCAAGAATAATTATGTGCATATGATTATGAATGTGTTAATTGCAAGGAACCTGGGTCCAGAGCCAAATGACTACCTTGTGGGCACCTTTTTCATATTTGATGTCTGAGATCCTAGTTGGACTGAGAACTTGGAGAGACAAACTCATGTCCAACATGTAGAAGTTCACTCCTCACTAGTAGCTCCAAGACACCTAGAAATGCCACTATTTTGCACAAGTTGGTGGAAGTTGAACAACTAGTTAGGCATATAAATGCAGGAGATGATGTGTTGTCAAAAAATCAGCCTAAAAATATCTTATCAGCAAACCCATTCACTACTCAACAATGGAATTTTTCTAGGATGTGCATGTTGGGCAGTGTGGGCTTGAACCTGGATAGGCAACTCCTTGGCCATATGCGGGCTAGATGGTGCAGGTCCATCTATAGGAATGAAATTTGTGGGATTTGGTAGAGTTTGAATGATGATGAGGTAACTTGTAGGTATTGGTGGAACCTATGTACATAACACACCATCAGAAGAAAATGCCATGCCCCAAATCAATTAAAGTAACAAACTACACAAAAAATAAAGACATAGGGAAAGAAAAATAAAGTCGAAAACTAATTAAGACAAGTGGAGTCTTGGGATTGAGTCCTTTATGATGGAAGGACTCTATATATGGTGTATAAATTTGATAGAAATTGTAATTTTTCAATATTTCAAACTAAAAAATAAGAGACATAATTCTACTCTACTGATTTGGGGAATGGAAACCACAATTTAGAACAACATGCATAGACATGCATTAAGCCAAACCACAAATACACAGTGATTTTTTGGGGAACTGAACTGGGGAAACCCTCAAGCCTCTTTGCATTAATAAGTTGAATAGAGAAACTATTACAATTGCAAGCATCAACTCTGAGCTCAACCTGCAAAAGAATAATTGTCCCCTCTACTCAATGAGAAACTTTGGCCAACACTTAACCAATTATTTTCTCACCAAGACTCTTATTTCCTTACACAAATCCTAAGGAAATTAGCCCCTAAAAGATAGGAATTTCCTTTAAATTGATTGTGCAAAACCCGTACACTCAAAACTAGTCTACAACTGATGTTGCATTGCCTTGCAAAGACCACTTCTGTTGAGAAACTCAAATTCCTTGCATGCACTAGAAATTTTGGGTTGATTGATCGGTTAACTAACATATCTCTGAGTTAGACTATTGTCCCACTACACAACTGACCTTCAACTGACTCTATCAATATTAGAGGTTAGTTAACTTAATATAATTGAAAATAATTGAACTGGATTACTAAAATTTAGCAATCACACATGCATAACTGAACTCCAAGTTATTACACAATATTTTGTTACACTTCCTATCTCGTATCCTGAATAGTCAAAATGATGAAATTTGTCTGTTCATTCACCATGAAAAATGTTCAGAAGCATCCCTGAAGAACATAAGAAAAACTTCCCCTTGAAGATTTCTAGAGAAACTTGTCAAAAACCTTGTTTTCAGGATCAACGCTTTTTGCATCACTGGTAACCCGTGTTGGTAACTTGTTGCATTATACTGACCTATCATTGCCAACATGGCTTTTATAAGGAAAACCCATGTTGAACCTCTTCAGGAAGTTTTTCCTAAAGTGGAGGAGAAGCTTCTCTTACTAGAAGTCTTGAGAATGGTGAGTTGGTTATAGGTGAATAAGGATTAGAGCAAGATCTCCCATTCTTGGTCCTTGATCCTACTTTTATGGATCTTTCCCTTAAGATATGGAACCTCTCCCTCCTTTTATGGATCCTTAACTCCTTCTCCTTCCCTATAAATGAGATCCCTACTATCCACAACTCGTTGGCTATTCATTGGTTGCCTTCCTGGTGTTGAACTATGCCCAAATGTTGCCCATTTTGCTAAGGAGAAAGAAGTGCTTAAAGGTTAAGGCTACGACTTGGAAACTCACCTAAAGGAGGTTTCCAACATCAAGGCTTAAGTGGTTGTAATGCTTCTCTTTAGCATCTATTAATAATACATTATGTTTTTGTTTTCCATAAATGTGTCTATCATTGCTCATTTAGTATAATACTCCTTGATTTGTTATATGGTTTGTATTGGAATGGTTTTTGCTATGTACATGTTTGTTGTCTCCATGTGATTTTCCTTTCAGGTATTAATCCACATCGATGAAGAGGAGATTGAACTTAGAAGCGAGAGAATCAAGGATGACACCAATGGATCTTAACATCAGAGTGAGGTAGGTCATTTATCCCCCTTTGTGTTTTCTGGTATATGCTAGGAAAGTTTGCACATAATTGTCTAGTTTGTTGCTAGATCCTCCCAAAGCACTAGAGGGACTGTTTTTTCCGCATAAAGGATTACCTGTACAACATAAGCCCTCTAACTCGAATTGACTGAGCTAAGTGAGTGACAAGAGCCATGCCACACTAGTTAATTGCCTCCAAGTTTTCCTGTTGATGTGGAACTTTGATTTACTCAATTTGAATAAGGCTAAAGTCAAATTGAGCCTTTCTTGCTACATTTTTTCAACTCTCCCTCTTAGCAAGAAAGGGATTTTTCACCACCCTTATCTTGTAACTGTGGAATTCAAATTTACCTCTTGGCAATTCCTTTTTCAAGATATCAACATCTTGCTCCTTAGTTGGAATGTACTGTAGCAACATAATTCTCCTCTGCACACAGTCCCACAAATGATGATACCGGATATCAATGTGCTTGGACCTATCATTAAATACTAGATTCTTGGAGATCTTAATGCAACTATGATTATCGCAATATATCACTGTCAGATCCATCTCCTGACCGAAAAGCACCACAAGTATTTTCCTCATCCATGTGGCCTCACATGTTCCTTGACTTGCAGCCATGTATTCAACCTCTACTGAGCTGAGCACCACATACCTTTGTTTCCTACTATACCAGGAAATAGTTGCGGACCCAATACTGAAGATAGCACCTGAAGTACTTTTCCTATCTAGTTGATTCCCTGCCCAATCTGCATTGTTGACGCCTTGGAGCTTCACTCCTTTTATCCCCCTATACCATAATCCATACTTGGTAGTGCCCCGGAGGTACTGTAACACATGCTTTGTTTCCTTCCAATACAACTTAGTATGCCTCGCCATAACTTGACTAAGTTGGTTTATTACATACCACATGTCAGGTCTTGTGTTCACAAGATACATCAAAGACCCCAAAATCTGCCTATAAATGGTAGCATCAACCTCTTCACCTGAAGTGGAATTCTCCTTCCTCTAGTTTGTAGCTAGAGGCGTGTCGATGGGCTTACAACTCTCCATGTGAAATATTTGAAGTATTTCAAACACATACTTCCCCTGAGACACAAATAATTCACCATCACCTTGCCATCCTTCCAGCTTGATGAAGTAATGCATTAGGCCCATGTATTTCATCTCAAAATCCCTTGCAAGATCCTCTTTGCAAGAGTGGATCAGTTGGTCATCACCTGTCAATATTAAATCATCAACATACAAAACAAGAATAAGAAACTTACCATCTACTACAATGTGATAGAGGTTTACATCTACTTCACTTTTGGTGAAGCCCAATCCACTAAGATAATTGTTGATCCGAGTGTACCATGCTCGGGGTGCCTGTTTGAGACCATACAATGTTCTCATGAGTCCAAACACATGTGACTCCTAATCATATGTCTCAAATCCTTTTGGATGATCTATGTAAATTTCCTCCTGAACAACATCATTGAGAAAGGCGATATTCACATCCATTTGGTGGATTTTCCACCTCATCTGTGCAGCCAATGCTAGAATGGATATGAATGAGGAATATCTTACAACTGGTGCAAAATTTCCTTCATAGTCCACTCCCCGTATCTGAGAGAATCCTTTGGCCACAAATCTAGCCTTGTACTTCTCGATGCCCTTGTGAGTTGCATGATTCACTTTGTAGATCCATCTTGAACTAACCATTGATTTCCCTTTTGGTATCAACAACACCTCCCATACATTGTTCTTCATGATGGATTCATATTCTTCCACTATGGAATCAACCCAAACAGGTTGGGAAACATCTTCCTCAAATGAAGAAGGTTTTTTCTCAATGAGCTAAGCATGAAAGTCATGTATCTAGTGTACCTATCAAGTGACCTCTTCTACCCTTTTTGTTATGTGGGAGCTCCCACATTCTCCCTTGCATCTTGCAACAATCTATCAACTTCTTTGATTCTCTTTCTCCCCTCTCTGGAAGGTTCTGGTTGAGTGGGTGTCTCCACTCTGCCTCTTGTCTACTACTTTGCATGTGGTCGCTCCACAATCTCCTGAGACTTATCATGGGGCTCCTCATTTGGAGCTAGAAGCTCCTACTCTTGGGATACTCATCTCTCATTCCAGAGATCTTCCCATAGCCTTCTTCTAATCGAACTTGACTTCTCTCCTCATAATTGTCATCCTTAGTGAAGGAAAGTACACCTAGTAATTGTGTGCAGTTTCGGTGTATCGTACAAAAAATCCCAACTCTATTATCGGCTCAAGTTTCTTCCTCAAATCCTTGGAGACATGGAAATAAATTGAAGCTCCAAAAATTCTAAAATGGGACACATCAAGCTTTCTCCTAAAGAAAGCTTCCTCCGGTGTGATCACACCAAGTATTCTATGAGGACTTTGGTTCTGCAAGTAAACTATTGTATTGCATGCTTCTGCCCATAGATGTAATGGAAGCCCCCGATCATGCAACATGGCCCTTGTTTCTCCCACTATGCTCTTGCTCTTCCTCTCAGCCACCCCATTCTGTTGTGGGTTATGGGGTGTTATCAATTCCCTTTGAATACCTTCTTTCGCATAGAAATCCTTGAAGGCGTGTGAAACAAATTCACCTCCATTGTTGCTCCTGAGAGCCCTTGCCTTCTTCCAAGTCTCCTATTCAACCAATGCCTTGAATTCAACAAATTTTGAGAAAAATTCATTCTTCTTCCACGTGAAGAAGATCCAACATTTTCTAAAGAAATCAACAATAAAAATAACATAGTACTTATGTTTTGCAATGGAAAGTGGATTTGACATATTTCCCAAATATGTAGCCCTTGCAGACATCCTGCTGGTCAAGGGAGCCTTTAGGGAGACTGTTGGTAATTTTTTGCATGTTTTAAGGTACGATGGTGTAGATGACCCAATCTCATATGCCAGAGTTTTCCAACATCTCGACTCTACACTTTTTCTACCTTACTGCTCAATGTAGTGAAAACTCCCACCTCAAGTTTGTATAGGTTATTCACATGAACCCCAATGTGCTTCACTTTCCCAACATCTATGTGTCTCATAAATGCTTTCCCTTTACTGAAAATAACATCATAGCCACGATCCCCCAATACTATTACAAAGATCAAGTTCTTCTTCGGTATAAGCGTAACATCTTTGAGGTGAGGAGTAGTGGCTTTCTCCCTCTCAAAGGTGACAATACCAATTCCTATAGCACTGTACCTCCAATTATCCCCCATTTTGATATGCATCTGGAGATACTTCTTCTCTAAGCTATTCAAAAACTTCATGCACCTTATCATCTGGAACGAGGCACTGAAATCAAGGTACCACACACTCCGTATAAGAGTGTTGGGCATGCATGCTATTAGGGTGAAATCTAATTCGAATTGTGAAGCCAGTGCTTCACCTTCTGCTCCTCCTAAAGGCTTATTTGTAGACTTCTTGTGCAAATATTTCGTCACATAGTTCTTGAATTCGAGGTAGTGGAAGCATTTTATCCTGCTCAAGTATTTCTTCTTGCCATTATTTTGGTTGGATTCAGGTTTTCTCTAGGTATTCTTCCCGTTTCCCTTCTTCCCTTTTCCAACTAAGGAAAAATTCTCTTCACCTCAGCTTTGAATGATGTTCCATCTCTATTATTTCTCTTGAAGTCTTCTTGAACCGAATCGAACCACAACCTTTCCTAATTCGGTAATTTTTCCCTTCCATTAACAGAGTCTTGGTAGTTGTGTCGGGCATTTGGAAGGCCTAGAAGAGCTAGGCTCACCAAGTCATCTTCTGCAACATTCACCCCAACCCCTCCAAGCTCATCATGAACTTGAGTAAATCTAAAGAGATATTGTGGAATAGTATCATTCTTCTTCATTATGATGTTTCAAAGTTTGCCTTTTAGGACCAATTTTCCTTGGTCGGTTTTAATTTTTAATAGCTCAATCAATGTCTCCCACATGAAAAATGGTGTCTCTTTACCATTGATATTTGAGACCACATGGTCTCTCACACCTTCTAAAAGAATTCTCCTGGCCTTTGAAACATCCTTCTTCCATCGGGCTAATTGTTGTGCATCAAATTGTTGGGGTTTTGCAATATTAGTTCTAACACACCATTGTCATCGAGCACTGCTTCCATTCGATCCTTGCAAACTATGAAATTAAAGCTTCCATTTAGGGCATACTCCAATATCAGTCTGTTGAAAGACATCCTCCTGATCCTGAAGAAAATTGTTGCACTGAAGCAGCCAAATAGAAATTCCTGAGAAACAAGTTCGAAATATTGGTTCTAATGTGATTTCAAGGCTCTAATACCGTGTAGAAATTTTATATAAATTGCAGTTTCTCAAGATTCCAAACTGAAAAATAAGAGACATAATTTTACTCTATTGATATGCAAAATGGAAACCACAATTTAGAACAACATGCATCGACATGCAATAAGCAAAGACGCAAATACATAGTGATTTCTAGGGTAACCAACCTGGGAAAAACCCCTCAAGCCTCTTTGAATTAATCAATTGAATATATAAACTATTACAATTGCTAGCTCCATCTCTGAGTTCAACCTGCAAAAGAATAATTGTCCTCTCTACTCAATGAGAAACTCTAGCCAACACTTAGCCAATTACTTTCTTACCAAACTTCTTATTTCCTTGTGCAAATGAGGAAATTAGACCCTAAAAGATAATAATTTCCCCCAAATTGATTGCGCAATTCCTAAGGATTTATCTTCTAACTCATGACACATGTGCACTCAAAACTAGGCTGCAATTGAATATATGTTGCCTTGTGTTACACAATATTTGTCATATCTCCTGTTCACTTCTCGTGCCATATCCCGAAGTGCCAAAACATTGACTAGTATGCAGAATATCCATCATAATATACAAACCTAAATCTCCTTGAAGAATCAAATGAAAATTGCACTAAATCCATTCTGGAGAAGGTTGCCTAAAACCCTAATTTTTTGCATTAGCATGTTTTTCTCCACTGCCTCCCTGTACTGATGGTGGGTTGCTCATTTATACACTTACACTGCCAGTGTGGGTTTTCATAGGAAAAGCCACAATGAACCTCTTCTAGCAAGTTTTCCCAAACTGGAGGAGAAGCTTCGCTCACTAGAATCTTCGGGAACAACGAGCTAGATATTGGTTGTTGTTGATATGGTCGAGCTCTCTCATTTGGGCTTCTTGATCTTATCATCATGGGATTTCCCCTTGATATTTCGACCTTCCTCCCTCTTTTTTGGATACCTAAATCCCTCTCCCTTCCAATAAATTCACTCCCTTCCATCCCCAAATGGTTTTTCATCGATTGTTGCATCCCTATGCTGAGATTATACTTACATGCTACCCAATCTAGCTTGCACAAGGAGTGCTTGAAGAGTCTTTCCTTGGACTTGGGCATCCACCAAAAGTACGTCTCCAACATCAAGGCATGGGTTGTATGCTTCCCTTTTTAGTTTATTAATATATAAATCTAATGTTCACTTCCCATAATTGTGTAAAAAATTATGCTATTAGCTTAATGTTCCTTGATCTGTTAAGTAGATTATGTTTGATGTATGCCATGTATGCTCTTATATCTTGCATAGTTCTTTGATCTTCCTTGTAGGTACTCAGACGTGAAGAACAAGTAAGGAGCAAGGCATGGAGCAAAAGATTCAAAGCCATCTCCAAGGATCTAGCAATTACCATCAGCGCAAGGTAGGTTTCTCCTTCTCTCTACATTTGTCAAACATAAGCTAGGGAAGTGTATGTTAGTTTGTTGCTAGACCCACCCATTGGGATAGAGGGATTGTCTATGTCTGTAGAGGGGATTTGCCTTCACAACAAAATGGAAGCTCCACTGGGGAAGTTATAGCCTCTTCATCCTCTTTTCTCAACTGATCTCTTGATCAGTTTGACTGACCATCGAGTTCTTAGTTAGTTTGAGTATGTTTAGGTTTGCGCAATCATTGATTGCTAGTGCTAAGTCTGGAGTGTTTTTTGAAATATTTTTTGTTTTTTTCCCATGTTGCTTTCTTAGCGTGAGTTTTACCAGTGACAGTCATGTTGGCAACGCTTGTGTTTACCTGTACAGTGGTGCTAGAAACCCTGTCTTCCACTCTTTACTCGCGCTAAAGACCAACACAGGTTTTGCTATGAAAAGTAGCATTGATGACCCTATCAACACGAGTTTTTCTATATAAAGTAGTGTTGATTGTTGAATGTGATAATTTTTATGATTTCTGCCTTAGAATCCAATGTATCTTGGCACCTGAGGTATTTTCCCATCTTGTATGCTTGGATTTGTCAGTTTTTTTATATTATTATCTTGATTAATTTGCAAAATTTGTCTCATTGGCTTTGAAGTGAAATTTAATTGAGTTCTAGGATATCTAGTCAATTAGTCATCGCTTGTTGCTTGTTGGTGTCATTGAGATGTTGGTTTTGTTGCTTGATTGAGTGTTGTTTTATATGGAAATCATTGAAAACAACATTTTTCATTTGTTTTAGCTTATCTTTCAAATTTTATTTTTCGTGAAAATGCATTAGATTAGTTGCATTGAAAAGTTATTTTTGAGATTCATCATTGAAAATAGATCACATTTTTTGGTGATTGAAACCTAAAGACTGTATTAGGTGCATCAAATCATTCAAAATGAAAAGAAAAGTATAATTCATATGAGTGCATCTTAGTAAAGTAAAATCAATTTTGTTTTGAAAAAGTTGCATTTAGGATAGTGAAAAGTGAAAATCATTTTTACTTTTGGCATTGCATTTGGAGACGAAAGTGAAAGTTAGTGAAAGGCATTTTGCTTGATGCATTATTGATTGAAACCTCTTCCCTTGATTAGTCTACCTTCCTTTGAAGTGAAAGGTTTCCTTTTTCTCATATAGTTGCATTCTAGGATTCAGGTGACATCATTTGAGCCCAAAATTGGAACCTAATTCAAGAAAAACTTTAAGATTTATTGAATTAACGTAAGGAGCATTTGGAACTTAACACAAACATTTAGAGATCTAGGCTAGAGACGTGTTCTGATGTCTATAAGCCTAGCATCTTTCATTAACTACCTACATTGTATCCCAGGGGTGAAATCCCTTTCCAATATGGAAGTATATCAGAGGTTCTCCAGTACTCTAGGGTATATTGGAGGCACTCTAGTTTCGAAAGTATATTGGAATTCTCACACCAAATGGTTATGCATTAGATAGTGCTAACATGGAATTGCGCTCCCCATACTGTTGAGTTTATATTGTGAGACCCCACTAGGTTTCTATCCTTTAGCCATAAGTAACCGAGTCAACTGCCTTATAAACGTGATACATTGAACACAACAATCTGGGAGATCGTTCATTGTACGTTAAGTCCTTGGTTTCGGTTAACGTGTATATAATGGTTCACGGATACTTCGTAAACACTCTTTCCTAGCTTAACCCTCTTTTATTTTGTTTTGTTAATCTCTAAAATCAATTAATTGACCGCGGAGCAACATCCTTCCCAGGGAAATACTCCTTAGTAGATCTTAGGTTGATATTGATGGCAACATTTCCTGAGTCTACCAGTCAAAGAAACCCCTATAACGGGAATCCTAGTTCTTTTCCTTCTTTTGGAAATATTGGTGCTCCCTATATGGCAACATTGTCCCTTCCTGGATTAACCATTGGTCTGCGAGTTTGGTTATTTTCAACCTCAGTGATTTTGAGTGTCTACACTGCTCTTCAGCCGAGATCTCCTCCACCTGAGCAACATCAACCTCATGTTGATCCTTAAGTTGAACCCTCACCTTCTTCACCTATTTCTTCACCCTGTTCTTCCTGTTCACCTGGTGAAAGTCTGGATTCTAGTAACCAAGAAGCTAAGAAGAAGAAGAAGAGCACAAAGAAGAAGAAGCAAAATAAGCAAGGGGGCAACCAAGCAGCCATTGTTACAGATGCCACTAATGTGCAAAAAAAATCCAATCAGCCTCGGATAGTGAAATTACCTTGCATGTTATGTAAGGGTGACCACCTTCTTAGAAATTGTCCTCGTATTCCCAAGGTCTTAGAAGTGTGATCCACAAGTTCACATCAAATTTTTTCATCAACCTCTAGAGATTATGTTGGTGATAAACCTTCAATTAGTAATAATAAGGTCCATGGGGAAAAGGGGAAAGTCAAATTTCCTTGTAATTTGAGTGAAGGTAATCATCCCATTCACCTCTGTCCTCTTATGGATGAAGCTTCCAAAGAGTTGGAAACCCTTATTGCTTCCCCGCCTCATCTTCCAGCTGGTTATCAAAAGCTTTCCCTTGATCCTCTACTAGTTGATCCAGCGATTGATCAAAAGTCTTCTTTGGTCAACCTTGCTCTCTCTGAAAGTGGGTCTCATGAGTCCGTTCTCGACCAACCATTGGTTGAAAAAACGGTAGACCTGACTCCACCTTCAGTTAATAATACCTTTCTGGTAGAAAGTGAACCCCGTACTGCTCAAGTTCTTCTGGTTTCTTCAGTTTCGAATGAACTAGAGGGAAATCCTCCCATTCTTGATGTGAATTGAGAGAAGTCCTCTTGTTCCCATAGCACAAGAAGGCATCTCTTATGTTCCTATGACACCCTTTCCAAGTATTTTAGTCACTTCTTTTGATTGGAGTCTACTGGTAGGATGTCGTCTTCCATCTTATGTGCTTTTCCAGATCATAGTCTAGGCTTATAATATGGTCGAACCTAGCACAATCATTAACGAGGGTGCATCTGTTAGTATTTTGTCCTCAACTGCTTGGCAAGCTTTAGGTTCTCCGCAGCTTGTCCTTGTCACCCAGAATTTGTTAAATTTTAACAGAGGAACCAGTCAACCGTTAGGGATCCTTCCTAAGTTACCTATTACTTTAGGAGGAAAGATTGTCTATATAGACGTGATGTTTGTCCAAGGCCCTATATATTTTAATCTACTCCTTAGTCATGAATATGTTTATGTCATGGGAGCTCTTGTCTCTTCTCTCTTCCGTGTGATGTGTTTCCCACATGAAGGAAGAATTGTGATCATTAATTAGCTTACATTCATTGGTCCTGAATCAACCCCCAATCAACCATCATCCCTAAATGGTTCTTATATGCAAGCAATCTCACCCCCGCCATAAGTTCATTACGTGGCCACTTGTTCCATGCCCGCATCTATTGATGATATATTAGGTGATGTAGTACGCCATGTATTGGGGGCATTGGAGCCTGATTTTTCATTTGGATCCCTAGACATGTATCCCTTCCAGAGAGTTGTTCTCCCATCTGATGAGAACCTCTTGAAAGCCATGGACTCTTTGGGTCTGTCGTCAAGGGGTTGGAGCAGAGTTCCTTGTCTTGTGTCAATCTCGTTTAAAAATGAAACAAGGGTCATGAGGATAGTTCTTTTACTATGTCAACCTCATTAAAAAATGAAATAGGTTCCCATGAGGATAGTTGTTTTACTATGTCAACCTTGTTAAAAAATAAAATAGGTCTCCATGAGCAGAGTTCTTTTACTTGTATCAAGCTCGTTAAAAAATGAAACAAGGTGTCATGAGCATGGTTATTTTCCTGTGTCAAGCTCATTAAGAAATGAAACAAATCCCCTTCCAATTCGAGTCTTTGATTAGACCTCATAAAATACCAGTCGATTCTTTCACTTGATCTCGTAAGTGAACCTTCATTCCATCCACCTGTTAGTAACTAGTAGTCTACTTAGGTGAATGAAATTAATCTTAGGGGTCATGTACCTCAAATTGAGTCATTATGTTGGGGGCATGCCAACTTATCTCAAGCATATTTTATCTTTGTTTCAAGCTTGTGTAAAAATGAAACCAAATCCAGGCATAGTGTTTTCCCATGTTTCAAGCTTGTGAAAAAATGAAACCATTCTCAAGTATCCTCAAGCATGGTTTCCCATGTTTCAAGCTTGTGTAAAAATGAAAACATCCCCACTTTACCTCTCATGATTTCCATCTTTATCAGCCTATTTTTGTTGGATGAGCCTTGGTTTTTCCATTCCATCGTCACCATCTCTTTGGCCGATCATACGCTTTCACTTGGTTGTTTTACCCTTGCCTGAGGAACATCTGCGATGAGTGATATTATTAGCCAACCTCTTGACCTTTACATGTTTTAATAAATTCCATTATGACTGGAACCAATTGCTATCCTTTTATACTAATCATTCCTCCAGGTGGAGTCCTCTTTTAAGTCTTTTTAGACTCCAAAATATGAAAAGATTGTCGAGCACTTGTCTTTTCAAACTTGTATAAGTAAATGAAAAGATGTCTACTCAGTATAAGTTTAACCCTTTTCTAGACTGAGATAGACTAGCTACGAAAAAATAATACCTTAGTTGAACATGGCTAAGAGGTTTTCTTGGGTATTGTTTTCTATGTTTTCATGTTCAAGAGATGATTTACGAAAAGGGGCCTTTGGGGTTTTTTTTGCTTCTTTTTCAAACTCTCAAAACAAGAAAAAAGTGTCGAGTTTCACCTTCATCAAACTCCTAAAACTTAAAACGACACAGGACTTGTCACCATGATGAGGTCGTGTTTTTCCTTCATAAGTCTCATAAAACATACTATGATGGATTCATCTGAAGGATGAACTTATATGGAAAGCATATGTTATCCCCTTCAAGCTTGCGATAAAAAAATATATGGGGTACTCGCGAGAAATGGTGGGGGAAAAAGTGAAAGCGATCATATCTTGTATTTTGTAAAGGCATCATGTCGCTCTTGAACATGAAACTCATTTGTTGCTCGTGTTGGGTTTGGGACATACTCACTTGGTCACTTTCCTTCTTGGGTTTGGGGAATCCATTTTTCCTCTCATATGATTATACCATTTCATCATCATGAACTCTTATCCTATGTTGAGTCAAATGCTACCAAACTCCAGAGTCATGTTGCTAATATGTTCAAGAGAAGTCCTATCTACAATTGTTTACCCCTTATACATATTCTAACTTTCTGCCACAATCTTAGATCAGACTTATCTACTCTACTACATCCTTTTGTTTCATATCGATGATGTGGGATTCATTATGGCCCTCCTTCGATGGATCACTTCCTATCAACTTCAACTCATTATCCTGGAAGATGATCTAGAAACTCCCTTCCAATGCCTTAGAGCTTGCATGCCTCAATGGCAAGTTTTGTGCATTCGATGACAAGTTTACATCATTGACCTTCAATCGTATGATTCCATGGGTGTTCGACTTCAGTTTCCCTATTCACATTCATCAATTGTGTTGATTGTACCTTGAGAGCCATTTTCATCATTAGTGGTTTCTCTCGTTCCTATTAACGGTTTACATCATTGACCAGTAATCAGGTGGTTTTCTATCATGCTCGACTTCGACACATCTATTCACATGTTAGAATTCGTACATTGATCGGGTCAAGATGAAGCGCACGACCTTGGATTTTGTCTGATGAATTCCAAGTTGCATGGAGTTATGAGTCATTCATGATTGTACACATGTTTCCTCTAGATGGATGGTTGCGACCATACCGTGGGTCCATATTCATGATTCTTTCTATTCAGATGGTTGTGACCATACCATGGGTCCATATTCATGATCCTTTCTATTCGGATGGTTGCGACCTTACCGAGGATCTTTTCACATGATCCCTTTCATACGGGTGGTTGCGTCCATAACGTGGATTCATGTATTATTAGATGCCTATTCCTGTATTGTTAGGCATGATCATTATTGATGTCATATATGTATATGTATATGCATATGCTTGATTTGCAGGTCTCCTAATGGTGTTGTTCTCGTCCTTGCACTTACTTGTAAAGCATCTCAACCATCACTCCATGTTTTGCCTTCATGCTTTAGGGGGCATATGTTATACAATAGTTTGTCATATCTCCTGTTCACTTCCCATGCCATATCTCGAAGTGCCAAAACATTGACTATTGTGCAGCATATCCATCATGATATACAGACCAAAACCTCCCTGAAGAATCAAAGGAAAACTGCCCTGAATCCATTATGGAGAAGGTTGCCTAAAAACCTAATTTTTGGCATCAACATGTTTTGCTCCACTACCTGCCCATGCTGATGACAGGTTACTCTGTTATACACTCGTGCTTCCAGCATTGGTTTTCATAGGAAAACCTGCGCTGAACCTCTTCTGGCAGTTTTTCCCAAACTGGAGGAGAAGCTTCGCTCACAAGAACCTTCGAGAACAACGAGTTGGATATTGGTTGTTGTTGATATGGTCGAGCTCTCTCATTTGGGCCTCTTGATATTATCATCTTGGGCTTTCCCCTTGAGATGTGGACCTTCCTCCCTCTTTTGTGGATCCCTAACTCCCTCTCCCTTCCTATAAATTCACTCCCTTCCATCCCCAAATGGTTGGTCATTGATTATTGCATCCCTATGTTGAGATTATACTTACATGCTACCCATTCTAACTTGGAGAAGGAGTGCTTGAAGAGTCCTTGCTTGGACTTGGAAATCCACCAAAAGGAGGTCTCCAACATCAAGGCATAGGTTGTATGCTTCCATTTTTAGCTTATTAATATATACATCTAATTCACTTTCCATAAAT
>APFE031067932.1:77853-80353 GCA_000404065.3 Pinus taeda | reverse complement strand
GCGTCTCTGTGTTTATGGTTATCTCTGTAATTTGTTGCATTCCTGTTTAAATCTGGATCAGCGGTATCAGAGCGGTCTGCTTTTTTCTCTGTTTTTCTTTGCATGTCCCCAACGAGGTCGGGATATAAGGAGTTAGGGCTTGAACTGGTCGAACCTTTGCAAGACCAGCCTCGCAAATCTCGACAGCCTCCCATGGCAAATGAAAAGAAAGATGAGGGGGTAGGAGATCGTATCAAAATCTTTCTCGAAGAAGCCCTCGAGCGACAAAGGAACGCGATGATGGACAACTTTGCGCAGATTCTTCAGCGGTTACCCAAAGGCGACGCATCATCTTCCAACAGCTACTCTGGAAACGCCACATCATTTAAGGTACAAGTTAATTTTGAAATCCCCATCTTAGAGGGTCAAATAGACGTAGATGTCGTAGATAAATGGTTAAATCTACTAGATGGTTATTTTTATGTTCATGAATTTTCGAGTCGAGAAAAGATTGTTTTCACTCTTCTCAAAGCAGCCCCCCACGTCAAGCACTGGTGGGAAACCTACTGCGAGCAGAAGAATGACAGTACAGGCTCACTATTTTCAGCCGCACCCACTTGGGATTCATTCCGGGATGCTGTCAAGGAGCAGTACTACCCTGTCAAAAGCTATGAGGACAAATACATCAAATGGACCACACTACGGCAAGGAAGGGACCAAGATGTGTCAGAGTTCACAAACACTTTTCATACCCTTCGCACACAGTTGGGTATCAAAGATTCTGAGTTGCATCTTGTACTCAAATACCGTGGCTGCCTACACAGATACATCCAGGAAGAGATGGAGTTCCTGAACATCTCCTCGCTCGACACGGTGTACCGATACGCTATCAAAATCGAGCAAAAGTTCAAATAGAAGAAGCGAGACTTTGGATCTGCAAATCCGAAGACTAAAGGACAAAGCCAAGGCGAGGTGACCCAAGACAACCCGTCAAAGCCGCAAGAAAAGAACAACACCACAAAGTCGAAAAAGGACACAAGAAAGTGGTGTGAGTTACACAAGAGCCCCACTCACAACACAAGTGAGTGTCGAACCAAGCAATCGCTGGTGGCCGAGTTGAAGGCTTCCAAATCAGATGCATGTTCCGACCCTGAGCCAGAACCCAACAAGGGGAATGGCAAAGGGAAGCAGATCATTGATGTAGATCCTAGTGCCACTATTGCCACCGCCAAGATCCAGAAAAATGAGCCTAAAGATCCAAAGGAAGGCGAACGTATTTTCCACTCACATATGTGGGTGAAGGGTTCGTCGTTGCAATTCATTGTCGGCAGTGGCAGCCAAAAGAACCTCATTTAAGCAGAGGTCATGAAGTGGTTTGGCCTACCGACTATGCCACACTCGTAGCCATACAGTATTGGTTGGCTTCACGAAGGACAAGATCTCAAAGTTCTCCAGCACTGTTGCCTTCCCTATAGCATCAAGCCCTTCACAGATGAGGTATTGTGTGATGTTACACCTTTGGATGTTTGTGATGTATTATTAAGCTAGACATACTTGTGGAGGCGACATGATGTGTATGAGTCAAGGCCTCATGCTATCATTATTTTTTTGTGTAATTCATTATATAGGATATCGGAGGTAGCCCCACCTACCACCACCTCTTTGATCATTGCTAAGAAAGGCAGCAAGCTCATCTCCCAGACTAGGAAATTCATCTGTCTGGTTCGCTCCCAAAGTAAGGGGAAGATCATCACCACATCCATGACCCCCGTGAAGGGTTCCTCCACGCAGCAGCAGCAACAGAGGGATACTGTCATGAAAGAACATAGGAACAACTTCTCTTCACCTACAGGGGTACCACACAAGCTTCAGGTGGGCAATAAAGTCTGGTTGCATCTGCAGAAAGAAAGCCTTACAAGAGCCCATCAGAAGCTCTGACCACGCCGATACGGTCCTTACACCATTACTAAGGCTATGGGAAATAATGCTTTGGAGCACAACATTCCTCCATTCCTTCGCCTACACCAAGTGTTCAATGTGTACTGCCCTCGACCATGCTTCTCACCATTACTGGACACATCCGAGATTGCAGAACAGCTCACCAGGGACCGAGTTCAACAAATGGAGGAACTCAACGCAATGGGGACCATTGCTTCCTAAGGGGGGGAAATGATCTAGGTGGATGTTGGTGGCCACCCACCTATCCCACTTGGACCCCCGCAACTATCTCTTTCAGCTTTTCAGTTTCCTTATTTGTAGCACAATTTACTATTTTTAGCAGTTTTTCGGGTCCTAAACTTCCAAAGTTGTTTTGAGGCCCTAAACGACATTTTTTGGGAAATCTGGGAGCAACATGGGTCCATGGACCGATTTTTCCCTTCCCAAAGTGGTAGTGCTTAGATAGATCTTTCTAACGAGCTATTGTACGCGTCAAATAGAGATAGTATGCCAAAGCTACGACCCCGGGAAATTGATGTACCAATTTACCCAAACGGGGCCCACAATTTGGCGTTTCATCTTC
>APFE031067932.1:40798-75997 GCA_000404065.3 Pinus taeda | reverse complement strand
GGGGCCCACAATTTGGCGTTTCATCTTCTAGGGTTAGGTTTTGGGATGTTAAGGGTTTTCCATTGTTTCTCAACAATAAATAGGCCTTCGAGACTCATTATAACATAGTTCAGAGGCATGTAGCCGCCACATCTCTTCTCAAAGATAAGCTACCATCGCCCCAGCTGGTCTATTTCCAATTTTATTTGTAAGCATATTTCAATATTTTACATTAATGAAATGAAGTATTATTTCCATTGCATCTCTGTGTTTATGGTTATCTCTGTAATTTGTTGCCTTCCTATTTAAATCCGAATCACTCGTGCTTATACTCGGAGGAGAACTTGGAAATCAACTTCATAAACTCATAATGAAACTGAAAGAAATTATGAATATCACTACTAATCCATTTATTAATTTTTTGAATTTCATCATAATTGGAATCTCGATTATCACTAATCGTTTGAACACAAATGGTCAAAAGCAGAGTTTTTTTTATTCCTCCTAGATGAGGAATATTGAACTCCTCAATAATATTAAGTGCATTGCCCCAGATTGAATCACACCATTTAGAATATTCTTTTATCCATTCCACGATGATGATATAGTTATATTTCCTTTGATCTAGGGATATATGCATTAATTTCCTTTCTTCCTTTGAGGATTTCCAACAAACAAGCAAAAAATTCCTTACTCTCACACATCACAATTTTATTGACTTGGTCTAGAAGCACATTGTCATCCTCCATTTGGACATCAACCTAATCTGTAAAAGTAATCAAATCATGAGGAAAATTATAAATTCTATTTAACTTTTTAAAGAGTTTCAACTCAACTTGCTTGAGTTGATCCTTCACATTTATAGCTTGATTTTCAAAACTTTTAACTTCAACAGGTTCCTTCCTTAACTGAATACTATGTTCTTTTAGAGATATAATGTGTCTCAAACCATGTAGACATTTTTTAGTATCAATCTCAAACTCTTCCTCTAGTATCTCGATTTCTCAAGCTTATCCCTATCTCAATTCTTCCACCTGTTGAGCATGTTTGTTTTACATTTCAGAAATTATTTTCTTATATTGCTCCTCTACCTCATATTTTTCATTGTGATGTTTCTGCTTAATCTTTGCTATAGCTATAGAAAAACCTTCTCTCAATATCGTGACATGGGATTTCCACTCCTTTTCTAGGGAAATTCTATTTCTTAACAACTCAATATGCAATTCATTTATCCTGCTATGAATTTTATCTAATTCATCTGAAAGTTACTGAACTATGCCCTAATTTGTTTAAGTAAAGGTCCCAAGGGCTTATTCTATTTCTATGATTCTTCCTTTTGGGTCACTTGTTGCTTGCCATATCATTGTTGGTGAAGTCCCAATCATTGATGAATCAAGCTTATTTTTCCTTGATTTTTTTACAACAAACTTAGATTGAGGACTATAAAAATAATCCCCAAGGGTCACTATTGTCTATTGCATTAGTTATATTTCATCTACATTTTTTAAAAGAGAAGAAATGTTTGGAATGTTTGATGCCAAAGGAGTCATGACTACTCCTAGGTAAATTACTTCAGTTAACTATACAATGGGGATTGAACTTTGTAAAATTTGTTGGGTAGGCTCCTCTTGATGAATTTCTGGTTGAACCTCCTTTTGATGAATTTCTGGCTAACCCTCCTTTTTTGGTTTCTTTTGTGATTCATTTGTAATTTTTTAATTAATAATTTCATGCACTTGACCTGATGATTCTTCAAATTCCTCTAAAATTCTCTTTTTAAGAATGATGCCATGTACCCCAAGTTCTTCTTTTTGAGGAGAAGATTCAACTTGTGTTTATGCTTGTTCCATAAACTCCGGTTGTTATTGTTCTTCTTCTAGTTGTTGCTTCTCTTTTTCTAGTTGTTGTTTTTCTTAGTGAGGTTTTGACTGAATAATTCTAACTAGTCTATCTCTTGAACATCCTCTTCCTAGTTATGCTATTGAGTTTCAAAATCCTGCATCCTTAGAGGTTCATTATTGTTGTCTATGAAATAAATGGCTACAACATCTGCCATTTCCAAGATTTTCGAAGGAATTCTAGAGATTTTAGTCCTTTGTTGAAGATAATAAACATAAGTATCTTGTCTAAAACCTTTTAAATTTTGTTTCTGTTCCAAAGTCATAGGACAAAATACTCTTCAAACAACTTCATCAAAAGAGTTAACTTATCTAAAAACAAAATAAAACATTAGGTCTTAATGGGCATAGTTCCTTGAATACATTACAAACTTTAAGTGAACATTAACAATGTCATGAGGATGATATATGTAAAAAAATGTAACCAAATTTCATTTAGGTTGTGCCTCAACAACTCCATGTCTTCTATCTTTAAGGGTAATTTGACCACTTTCAATAGGAAAATTGGGTCAAAACTTCTTTGAATTCATTTGTAAAAACTCAATAATCCCATTGATTATTGTTTGATAGCTTCAATTGCCACTCTTTTACAAATGAACCTTGGAAGGATACGAGGACCAACCTCACAACCATATATTCTAAAAAAAGAAAAACTTTCCTCCACAAACCAATCTCCAATATGTTAAAAACCTAATTGAATGTCTTTGTTGACTCTTGATGGAGGTTTCCTAAATAGAAACTAATGAAAATATAACATGATTTTATCACGAATACCATAGATTTATTTATTTTATTTTTTTTTTTTTTTTTTTGACTTTCCCAAAGTATGGAACAAAATTTCCGAATGGATTGTTCACTAAAAGAATAATTCCATTCCATCATGGTAATGGGTACTACAACTATTACTATGTCCATCATAAAGTATAACACGTAGAAACTTGGGGCAAACCCTGGTGATGATGATTGTGATAAGTTGATGGCATTAGATAGGTTTTGTGATAAAATATTCACCCAATTGAACCTTTTAGATTGGTCCATCATTCCATAAACTAAGGGAACCCATTCAATTTTAAAATGCTCTAAGTCAGATTCTCCATAAAGTCTTGATAGAATTTTAATAAAAAAAACGTATAAGGATTCTTGAATTGTGAAATAGGGTAAAGTTTGGTTGGCTTAGCCTTAAAAGTTGTAGAGTCCTCTACCCATTCTTTAAGACAACCAACTAAATCAATTTTATGCTATTTCAAAACATTCTTTTCAAAGTTGACCATATAATATTTATTAAGATAAACATAAAGAGGACTAAGCTTATATATTAACTGTAAAACCTCTGATTTACATGAATCTATCACATTCTTGGAATGATTTACTACTTAACATGTTGGAACATGAGAATGGGATATTATCCAACTCACCATATCATAGAAGGGAAACACAGTTGGTCTAGTGGCAACTTTGTGTAACTCAATCTTCTTAATTGCTTCAAAATTGTTTGAATCTGATGATGAATCTTCCTTTGAGACAATTGCTTTTGGGTTTCTCCATTTATCATTTTCAAAGAAGTCATGTATTTCCTCCCAAGACATTTTCCCTACATGTTGAGTTCTGAAAGTTGTATCAGAGAAGAATGTTGAGTTATAGTTATTCTCCCTAGAAAGTTCAACTTTTGGCTCAATGCCTTTAAGTTTTGTTTTGATGTTTTGTACACTAGGCTTAGTAACTTTGGATTTTCCTTTATGACACATTATTATTTTGTAAAACAACATAATTCATTAATCGAGCACATATATTATTTTTAATGTAAAAGAAAGTTGCATCTATACTAATACTTGCCCAAGAAAATAATATTCTTCAACCAATAGAAACTCTACAAGAAACTAGATTATTGAAACACACGAAGCACAACAAGTTTTCTAAATGTCAAATTTAGTTGGCGGTGCAAAGGTTTGGAATCACTTCTTGAATTGCATGCTTAAATCCCAAAAATTGGCTAAGTACTCAAAATATTGGCGCCTAAGGAAAACGTTAATGGCCATCACTCCTAAATTAATTATTTGCCTAGAAAAGAAATTTGGATTATTTTTGAGATGGCTTCTCTTGATTTCGTTGGAGTGGTTAGCTTCTTTCTTAAGAACACGAAAATATTTTAGTTAGACTTTTTTCCAATGATTCTGAATGGCAACTCTGTTCATAGACATCGACTTGCTATTTGATCTTTTTGATGTCTTGATTTCCCCTAAGGGTGAAGGGCATGGAGATCTGTTACCTATACTGCATGGTCTTCTGCTCGATTGATCTGTCGTGACTCTTGTTCCTTTGTTGTAGCGATGTATGAATACCTCATCGATTATGTATGTTAAGAATTTGTTTGTTTGGATGTGGTGGACAATGATTTGGTGGTTGGTCATTGTTTTGTTGGTTCTGATGGATAATGATTTGGTTCGTCATATGGCAGAGCCCCAGCAACCTGAAGGCCATACTGGCAGTATATGTATATCAGTTATAAGGAAGGTTGCATTACATCTCTTGCAGTGTAGGTCACATTTTGTTGGAAGAATTTTATGTAGAAAATCATGATTAAAGATTGCATCTTGATCTTTGTCATTTCTGGATTGTGGATAAGCTGGGCACAAGGGTTCTTAACTTTCATCATCCCTATATTGACAGGTATGGTGGCAACCGGTTTGACACATCTCCTGCCCCTCCACCACCTTCTTCTATTTCTCCATCATCCCCAAGAAGCCCTGGGCATAATTCATCATCAGGAAAGAGTTCCCACGATGAAAGAAAAAGCAAATATTTAACTAGTGGGAGGATTGCTGGTATTGTAGTAGCAAGGTTGTTAACTGTCATTGCAGTTGTGCTTATTATTATGTTCTTTATCATTCATATGAACATAAACACACGCCTTGAAGTTGGAGCCCTGGATGAGGTCTGACACCTTATCAGGTGACACCTTATCTTTAATTTTATCAGTACAAGTAAGATATTTAATATCACAATGTAGGGTTTGATTAATCTATTTCTGTACAAAATAAACCAGGTGAATATACTAAGTGAATACTTGGACGATGTAACTCTCCTTTTTTGTAACTCTCCTTTTTTGTAATTATATAAGCCAGCATTTTCTCAAGTTCAATCGAGCCTGTCAAATGGTTGCCATTGCAAAGTGTAGTTCCTCTTAAAGCTATTTGTGTGAGAACGATTCGATGATTAGTAAAATCGAGTTCCAATGCACAGATTATTCCCTAAACCATGTGAACCTATCCGGGGAAGCTCTGTTCTCTTGCTAATCAAGTGGGAAGTGACTGCTCTGAAATGTTGCCCTCCGAGTAGCTTGTTGCTTATTTTGCTCTGCTTAATATTTTTCTTGCTGTTAGATCTTATTATCCACTTCTTACTCAAATATTCAGGTTTCTATCACAAATCACATTTTATGAAGATGATGTAAGGTTTAAAATCTGATTGTGATGCAATTCACCTGATGCAGACCCCTACAGAGGTTGAGTTTTTCACTGAATATGGTGAAGCAAGTCGCTACAAGATTCAGGAGGTTATAGGAAAAGGGAGCTACGGTGTTGTATGCTCTGCAATTGATACTCACATTGGGGAGAAAGTTGCAATAAAAAAAATAAATGATATCTTTGAACATATTTCTGATGCAACCCGGATTTTACGTGAAATTAAGCTTCTGAGGCTGCTGCGGCATCCTGATATTGTCTAAATCAAGCACATTATGTTACCTCCCTCTAGGCGGGAATTCAAAGACATTTATGTGGTATTTGGACTTATGGAATCAGATCTACACCAAGTTAGTAAGGCAAATGATGACTTGACGCCAGAACATTATCTATTTTCTTGTACTAGCTTCTACGAGCTCTGAAGTACATACATACTGGTAGCTTTATTTTGCCAATATTCTTATTTCTAAATAAGTTTAAACTTTAAACCTGGGAAAGGGTGTATGCATGCTCATTGCTGACTATATTTACTAGATATTTGGGTTGTTTATGTGAGTAGGCAATATTCGGTTACTATTCTGTTAAGATTGTGATTTTTGCTTTTATGTTGCAGGGGTTTTGTCTAATTTTAATTTATTCTCACTATATTTTAACGCATAATTATTGTGTGAAAATTAATATGTATGTATAGCAGCTAGCCTATTTCCTTTTTGCCTTCCTCCAGTTTTATAGATAAAACAATCTGAACCATGAGATCATTCTGTATGCTCTTTTCTTTATATGTATTTCTGCATTACAGATGTATTGACAATCCAAGTGCAATATACAAGTTATTAAACAATAATTATTTTAATCATTTTCTGGCACATCAACTATTTATACTCTTGATTGAAGTCCCTATTTATTCTACCATGGTAATGTCCACTATAGGCATAGGGGCCCATTATTGTTTTGTAATTGTTCACAAGTCTAAGGATCAGTTTTTTTACCACAATTTGACATATGTGGTCCGTTAACCCTCAAACCAGTTTAGATTAGAAATCAATCCTTTAGAATAATGGTTCAATCTTCAAATGCTCAAATTTTCATCTGTAACTGCAAGAGTTAGTCAATTTGAGGATTCACAATTTTTATCTCTGTATTTGCCCCATGCATTGTATTTACAAATCATTTCAAGCAGTTGCACATTGCAATTGTGCTTTATTCACTTCCAAAAATATATATTTTAGTATTTTGTGAAGTGCATATGCTTCTTTCTCGTTTGTGTACTAAAGGGTATCTGGTTTAGGACATCGATCCTGTTCAAATATTCCTGTTAAGTTTTAACTGTGTTTTTAAGAATCTATTGTGACTGTGAAGCACCTTCCCATTTCAGGGAACTTAGTATGGAAGAAGAAATTTGAATTCTATTCTCTAATTTGTCAACTTTATGTTCTTGTAGCAAATGTGTATCATCGGGATTTGAAACTGAAGAATGTTTTGGCAAATGCTGATTGCAAGCTAAAAATATGTGACTTTGGCTTAGCAAGAGTTGCCTCCAATGACATGCCCACAACAATCTTCTCGACGGTATACTATTTTAAATCTATATTATACAGATCCAAATCTAATAAGTTGCTATATTGTTATATCTGGTTTGACAGGGTTTTTGTTGAATTCTCTGTTTGATTTTGATTGTTGTACTTTAGTTAGTAAATTTCCCATTTTTAAGATGTATATATTTGATGAAGTGCAGGACAATGTTGCCACAAGATGGTATAGGGCTCCAGAGCTGTGTGGATCCTTTTTCTCCAAGGTATAAATTCTTTAAAGGATTCATTGTTAGATCTATTCTAACAATAATTGCATTCTACTTAGTCTGTTGTGACTAACTATTCTTAGATGTATAGCATTCTTCTCGTCTTCTTGCTTCTCTAGATGTTATGGAACTAGGTGTTTGCTTGGTATTAGTGTGTTGATTTCAGTGTTGTGAAAATCACGATAACATAAAAAAAAAATCGTGATTTTTTCATTTTCTCGGTAATATCGCGCGATTAATTCAGTAATTTTTTTCATTTTGAAAAAATGTAGTGATTGTTCCTCAATTTATGCCTTATGGCGTTTCTTTTGCAGCATTTGGTGCAAATGCTAGTTATTTGCCTAGAAAAAAAATTTGGATTATTTTTCATTTGTGATTATTTGCTTGGAGATCGATACGATAAGATTTATAATGATAAATTTTGAAATATGGGCATCCAAGTATTAAGAAAATAAGAAGATTTAATAAAAAACTAAAAAAAAAATACGTTTTATTGAATCCGAGGCTACATATGTATTTGGGGATCCCAGAGTAAATCAATGATATATTTTTAAATAGATAATGTATGGATTTTAGAATAAAATAACAACAATTTTAATAAAATAAATTCTACCCAGATTTAATATGGGCTTCACAGTATAATTAATTTAAGTCACGTATCGGAAGCATTTTCCATAAAGAATGAAGAAAAAAGCAAGCATACACAATGACAAACAAAAAATGTGAACTTGGAAAAAATTATATATTATAATCCAAATATCTGAGGATTTGGGGCTACATAATTTCGTAGGAATGCTTTTTAACCTAGCTATCAGATACACGCAGGGAAATATAAAATATAAAATATTTCAAGGAAAATTCAATTAAAAAAGAAAATTAAAATTAAAATGAAAGAGACTCATTTGGGAATCCTAGTTATCCAAGGGCGCACAAAAATGCAACATGGAAAACCTCCCGAATATCTAGATTCATCTATATGTAGAGTTCTCCGGGTGTCTAGTTCAAATGGGAAATTGTATCGATGTTTTTTTTTTTTTTTTTTCGTCAAAATCTCTCTTATGGAGAATTTTAATTATTATTTTTAATTCAATAAAAGATATAAATAATTCAAATAATGTTATTTACCATGGTAAATCTAAAATTTAATCAAAGGTGGTTTTTTAGAAGGGAACACATATATTTTCAATAAAATAGGGGTTGTTGTAAACCTAACAACAAATGGCAACACAATAGGAGGAACAATCATCTATGCTATTAAAAATTTAAAGCCCAAATAAATTTAAAGTTTAAAATTTCATAGATAATTATATTTAAATATTTACGAGATAAAAATAAGTAATTAATAGGAGTATTAATAGCCTTATCACATGTTTTTAAAGAGCAAGATGATGAAGTTCATTTATTAAGTCAAGAACATACACACATTTTTAAGTCCAAATCTTAATACTACCAAAACAATTTCCATGTATATATTCCTCGTCTCTTGTATACCTGGCATTGCTTCGCTATTCGAGAGCATCCATAGCCCTGATGAAGGTGCCTTAGTATCATATAAGAATTGACATGTTGCCAACAACCATTCATAGACTTGACATGTTTCCTTATACTTCCGACATTTCTTTTGAAATGCTTTTAACTCCTTATTTATTGATATCCTTTGAGTTTGTATATTTGTACTACTTTTGCAATTTTGGATATTTAAGAAGCCGGGTGATATGAGAGTTATTTTGATAAGAAAATGTTTTATTGCTTTAATGATTTTTACCTAGTAATTTTATCATTCATCACCAATGACACCAAAGTCTTTTATTTTAATGTGAAATGGATGGAGCTCTTTTAAAATAAAAGATAGGTAGTTTCCTAAACTAATGAAGACTTTTAACACTCGAAGTAATATCAAAAAGAAAATATTTCATTTAGGTAAAAACTACTCTTTTCATAATGGTAGCGTTCATTTAAACAAAAAAATAAACAAAAAAGATAAAGACATATGTCTCCATAAGTGTAATCATAGATGAAATTAAACGATGAAATTAAACGATGAAATAAAAAGAAAAGAAAAATTTAAGGAAACCAACTTCCTTTAGTAAATGGTGGAAATATATATAAGCGGCCTCATGAATTTTCTGAGAAAGTATTTCTTTAAAATTTGGCCATTCATAGGAAGATTTTCAACCTCCCCTTCCAATGATTGTGGAATATAGGCTGAAGGGTCAAGTTTTGCATAAATTTGAAGTGGTCCTAGCCAAAGATGTTAAAATTTGGGATGCCTTCCTTTTTCTTCATGGTTTTTGTCCCATTTCAAAACTAAATTTCTGATCGAAAAATCCTCGTCAGTGGCTAAATATTTGTCAAACCATCTTTTAATTATTTGTTGGTGCTCATGGAATTTAGCTTTAGTCTTTTGTATTTCCTCCTCTAGTTTTAATAAAGTGTAAATTCTTACATCCATGTCTTTGATTGATTTTTTATTAACAACTTGGGCTAGATGCATGGAAGGTAAAAAAAATGTTTGAAGGAAGAATAACTTCCTTGCCATAAACAAGGAAGTATAGAGAGTTCCCTAATTCCTTTTTTGGTGTGGCTTTGTCAACCCATAAAGCATTAGGGAGCTACCTATGCCAATTCCTTTTATGATCTTGTACATTTTTCTTAAGGATTTGGATAAGATTTATGTCGGTTGATTCCACTAATCTAGTTCCATGAGCATAACAATTTATTCCTTTATCCAAACAAAATTCAATCATTTTCAAGGAATAAAAATATGAGGCATTGACAAATTTCAAAGATTTAGGAACATCGAACTTAAATATAATATTATGTTCAAGAAAAGATATTACTTGATCACCATTAATTTTCTCAAGTGGGATTTCCTTTGCCTAATTGGTGAAGTAGTATATAGCAATCATAATGCCTAATTGGTGAAGTAGTATATAGCAATCATAATGCCTAATTGGTGAAGTAGTATATAGCAATCATAATGTATTTATGGACTTGTAATGAGTTAGGATTGATCTCACTAATGACATTTAGATCCCACTGTTCAAATGGGCCTTCTACTTCCACAAGTTACAAAGGTAGAGTAGGCTTTTTCTCTCTTCTTGAAGATGTTTGACAAAGTTTACAATTTTTTGCATAAGAGTTTGAGTCCTTGAATGGAGTAGGTCAATAGTAACCAGTTTGAAAGATTTTGTGTGCAATTTTCTCTTCACCAAAATGTCCTCCAATTGTTCCATCATGAAGTTCAATCAAGACTTCTCTACATCAAACTTCTCTAAGCATCTAAGTAAAACAATGTAAAAATTCCTTTTAAACAACACTCCATCAATTAGTTGATATCTAACACATTGTAATCTAAGAGATATTCTTTTATTTGGTGCTAAATATTCAAGTGCACTAAAATTAAGTAGAAAATAACATAGCACTAAGTATTGGTTGGTACATGAATGTAAAGGATTTCCTCCTCACTTACCTCAAACTCATTATACCAAGCTTCTTCCTGATCAGCTTGTGATCCTTCAGATTCTACTAACAGTTTCCAGAGACCTTATCCTCATATGATCTTCAATGGTTTTATCTCAAGGTCATACTCCTAGAGTGTACTCATCCAGTTTACTCTCTTTTCTCCTAGATATTTCTACATCAAAAGATTGGGGATTGTCGAATAAGGAACAATTACTTTTGTATGATATTTTAAAAGAAAGGGATGAAAATGCTTGACATATTTAAAAATTGCATAAGTATGTTTATCAATGTTAGGATAATTTAGTTCTGCTCCTTGGAACACAAAACTCATGAAAGATATTGGAATCTCTATATTGTACAATTTTTTTTGAGTTAGAACAGCTGCATAAGACAAGTCAGAAGCAAATGTATATAAAATAAATTATCTTTCAAAGTTTGGAGTAATAAGAGTCAGTGTAACAACAATTGCATCCTTTTTATTTTTGAAATATTATTTCTATGTACTGTCCCATTTAAATATATGATCTTTCTTGATCATCTCCTGCATTGGTCTCATTACCTCAGCAAAGGCAGGAACAAATATTCTTACAAAGTTACTCTTTCCCAAAAATGATTGCATCAATTTTTTATTTTGGGAAGAGAAATGTGTAATATTGATTTAACTTTGTTTGGATCAATAACTATCCCAATTTTGATACTATAAATCCAAGATTTTTCCTTCAGTTACAACAAATATTGCTTTCTTAGGATTCAAAGATATGTCATATTTTCTACACTTGTCAAATATTTTCTTTAGATGATCAACATGCATCTTCCCTCTTATTAGAATATATTGTGATATCATCAAGATATACAACCATTAAAATTATTTACCATAACTTTAAATGCAATATCCATTTGCTATTGAAATGTTTCCCCTACATTTATCAAATCAAATGGCACATTTTGATAAGAAAATGTTCCCCATTTAATTCCAAATGTAGTCTTGATTTGATCTATTGGTGAAACCAAAATCTGGTTATAACCAAAGAAACCATCTAGTTGAGAAAATATTTTTGACGTACCTATTGATTGTAATATTTGTTCCATGGGAGGAATAAGGGGATTATCTTTTTTAGAGGCTTTGTTTAGATTTCGAAAATCTATGGAAATTGTAATATATCTACTCTTTTTCCTCACTACGACTAGATTTGATACCCACAGGGAATTTCCAACTGGAAAAAATGATTCTAACTTTCGATAATTTGTTCCATTCTTTGTTGATTTGCTTCTAAAGCTTAGAATGAATTTTCCTTAACTTTTGTTGTACATGTTTAGTGTTTTCTTTTATCGAAACAACATGTTGAATTATTTTTGTGTCATATACTTTCAAATAATCATACGTATGAGCAAAATATCCTTATATTCTTTAAAAAGTTTTATGAATTTTATGCATTCAGAGGAAGCAAAATTAGCTCCCAAATTAATAGTTTGGAGTTTTTTTTATATGTTCCTAAATTAATCACCTCATATTCCTTGCAGGAACTGTTTGTTTTGCAATTTGTACTTCCTTTGATTTTTTGTTGAAAATCAAAATGTTTTTCTATACGAACTATTGACTTTGGTATTGGGTTTTGTGATTTAGCTTTATCTAGAGAATTCAAATCATTTGTAAATTATGTCGATATGCATCAATTATTGAACCTTTGAAAGTATCCTCCATAGTGAGATTTTTTTTTATTTAGTCATCATCATCAAAGACCCTTGAGTTGGAGATGTTTTCAAGGACTGATGGCCGACAAATCACTTTTACAAAAAATTTAGCCCAAGAAAAAATTTTCACATGAAGAAGCTTGGAGGCTGCACAGCTAGTAAATAAATCAACATCTAAATTTTGAGAACGAGGTACAAAGTTTAATTCAAAAATGTCAAAGTTTCAAATTAAAATTCCATACCTCTTGTTTGTAATTCTTAAGGCGAATTGAAATGCAGTGAATAATTTTATTAACTTTCCTAAGAATGATTTTAGAATCACCTATTGCTTTGATTTTCTTAACCTTCACATCAATGGATTTTCTAAGACCTTGTAATAAGGCCTCATACTCAGCTACATTATTAGTGCATTGAAAGTGAAGTCTGCAAGACAATAAAAATTTATTACCTTGAGGGTCCTGTAATACTCAACTAACATCAGTGCCTTCAATTGACTTGGAACAATCAAAGTATATTACAACCCAGAATCAATATTGTCATCAATAACAAAAGAAGAAGAAGCTTGTGTTAAATCATAAACAACTATTGCAAGAAAATGTAAACTTTCTTTTTATGACTCTTCAAAAAGAGATTCTTCTTATTTATAATTGCCAAGATAAGTGTCAAAATAATAATTTCTAAGAGAATGCTTCAGTAAACATAATCGGTTCATTTTTGTTGTCTAGATTTGTCACTGCACACTTCATATGCTTTTCTCATTCAATTTTAATTTTGTTAGTTTACCATTCAAAGGTAACCATAAATGTGACAAATGAGGTGAAAAATAACCATTTAACTTATCCAATCAATCTCTATTCAACAATAAACCACATGACTCTCGAATGTCAACAACAATAATGTAAATAATATGAACTTTTTTGGATTAGAAGCAAGTCCAATCAACACATCTTTTATTTCTCCCAAAACTATGACCTTTGATATGTCGAGTTGAACAATCTGTGTAGCAGATTTTATAGGGACCAAAATTAATTTTTTAGCCACTCAATATGGCATAACATTAGAGGAAGCTCTAGAATCTAATATACAATTATGTACATTGCAATTACTAATTTCAAAAGTTAAAAGAAAAGGTAGAGTGTGTGAAGTGGACCGATCTCTAATCAAAGCTCCATTTATATTAGATATTTTCTTGGATGCATTGACTATTTCCTGTAGAAGTAGGTTGATTTTTCATAGCATTAACCTCTAAAGCTTTGAGAAATTTATTCTTTTGTTGAGTTAACCTTTATAACTCATTTAAGAAATATTAGCTCTTGCCTTTTTCATGTCTTCTACTAGGCCATACTCAATATTTTCAATTTGAGCAGCTTTCTTAGATGAGGTAGATGTTTTTCCTATTGTTTGGGTCTTTTTTTAGGGATTTGGGATTATAGGAGTTGTAGAAGTATACATTTGAGCTTTACTTCTTGTCTAAGCAATGTTAATTTCACTTCCTTCTTCCTCTTCTATATCATTTATTAATCCTTGAGATACCCACAAAGCATTAACATATTTCTAGGTTCCTCTTCTACTTTTTATTCTTCCTAGGTTGTTTATTCGTCTTCACTACCTATAAAAGCTTTAAACTTATCTATAAAAGAAAAGCTTGCTTTTTCTAAGTGATTACAGTTATGAGCTCCGTAAAAATCATCCTTTGTGTAATATTCAATATTAATTTCCTTAGTTCAAGGTTGATTTTGAGTAGGTATAAGAATCCTTCTAAAAAGTCTACATGACCTTGTATTATATGGTCCTTTCGAGGAGATGTTCTTAAGATCAAAAAAATTAGTAGTGATATTTTTTATAATCATTTGAAGTCTTTCCAAATCCACAACTTCCTTTTCTTTCTTTTCGTAAACAATCCTAGTAGTTGTTTGTTTTTTGGATATAACTATAAGCTTTTTCTCCTTAAATGTGTGTTTAGAAGTTATGATTAATAGTTGTTTTCCTACTTTCAAAGTTTAATCAAAATGGTTTGATAAAGTGGTTTTATTTGCTCTTGTAACAATAATAGCAATTGACAGAGGCGAAATTGTGGTGTAAATTTTGATTAACACATTATCAACTGGTTTAGAATCATCAGAAATTTTATTCAAAAGAGATGAAAATTTGTCATTGACTCATTAGGGTTCATCTTGATATGTGAAAGTTCAATTACTAATGATGTTAGAGATTTTTCCTCACCGAATTTTCTGAGAAATTTAGTTTGAAAAGTATCCCAGTTGATAATGGAACCATCAAGTGAAGAAAAATACCAAGTATATTCCTTTCCCTCAAAAGTATAAGAGAAACATCAACAAACAGCATATTCATGTTGAACTCCCCCAGGTTTTAGAGAATGCATGAATTGTTGTATATGTTCTTATGGGGTTATTTTGCCTTCAAGGTTGAACTTGGGAAGAAAACTTTCAGGATGTTTTGGTCAATCATGTTGATCTCATGGATTATTAACAACACCTGCAGACAACCAACGTCATTGAGCCATCATGATGATAGGATTTTGAGGAGGTGGTAATGGAAAAACCATAGGTTGAATGATTTGGGTTTGAATGATTTGAGTATAAGAAGATGGAGGTGTTTGAACAGAAGTACCTACTGGTAGCATTGTTTGAGTGGAAGTTATTTTAGAATCATAATCAATTTCTTCAATAGGAAACAAAGTATTCAAAACTAATGCAAATCTAGATTATTTCTTTGGGTATGATTGAGATGAAGAACCTACTTGATTGTGTATTTCTATTTTAGGCTTTCTTTTATCATATAAAGTAAAAAGAATTGGGGATAAACCCAAACGTTTACTTTAAGAGCGTGTGTAAAAGCAAAAGAAAGTTGTCACTGGAGGTGAATGGGTACACCAACAGACTCTAAATTGGATGTTTTTGATGTGATTGGATTTTCTACAATAGAAGACGACTCAGAAACATGTGTTATTGTGGAAAATGAAGTTTTTGGTTCACCTTGATGAACTAATATAGGAGGTGTAATGGAAACAATTGATATGTTTATTTGAAGATTTATCATCCATACATGTTGCCCTCCTTAATGCGCCAAATTGTTGATAGACAAAAAAATTCCTCATGCAACATGGGTCATATCACTCAATCAGGATCCCAATTAGACCCTTATTCGTTTGGTGTGGTGATACTCGTTGGAATAAAGGCTCGGTTGCTTGTACTAATCTACCCTAAAGAAATGATAAAAACTAATCTAAACAAGGGAAAATATATGACATAACAAATAGTTTACAAGAAAATATTATCTAATTTATACAAATTGGTGTGGTTTTAGATGGACATGTGCAACCGAGTTAGTAGGGGTGAGGTAAAAATCACCCAGGTGCAGTCCTTTAAGAGTTATGCAAATGTTTGGAGTAGTAATTTTCTCGAATGATAGGTGGGCTCAATCAACCACCTGATAGGTTTGTGCTCTTGTTGAGATAGGTTTTAACATAGGATATATACTTTTTTTGCATAAAAATTAATCTATCTCAAGAATGAGAGCAAGTCTCGAAGCTATCATTCAAATATCAAAAATGAAAAAATTATTTAGTTAAAGGTTTAGAATTAATCTAAATGCTCTAAATAACTGAATAAGTTGTTATTTTTTCATTTCAAAGGGAAAATAAATACAATGCATTCCAATACTCTATATTAGGAAATGATTTAAAGAATGAAAGGCTACGAAAAAAATAAAAAAATAAAAATAAAAAATCACTTCCGAAGTCTTAAAAAATTCAAATCCTGATTAAAAATAGCATTTTGATTATAGTTCAAATGATTTCCAACCCCTTCTCCAACAAAGAGGATTGTATAAGTAATAAAATAAAATAAGATAATATTTACTTCCTAAAGATAGAAAAATCCTTGTATCTTAACAAAGGATTTCCTTGCATATAGAAAGGAAACAAGAATATCTCGTTGATTGAAATATAGATAATTTCTTTGTTGTCATTCTAGCTAGTCTTCCTCCATTTATTGAGACAACTGACCTTAATCTTTTTTTTATTAAGGGGGGCTTATTTCTTTTTCTTTATCTTTAATATACTGAGACCACTAGTTGTATCTCCCAAATAACTAAAGTAGATAAACAAGGATAACTTTCTTGAGGTTAATTATTCATTGACCATTTCGTTTCCCAATGAACCTTATTGTGCTTGTACTTGGAGAAAAACTTGGAAATCAACTTCATGCATTCATAAGGAAATTGAAAGAAATTTAAATATTTTTAATACTCCATTAATAATTTCATGAACTTTATCATTACTATAATCTCGATTATCATTAATTGTTTGAATACAAATGGTCAAAGGCAGAGCTTCTCTAATCCCTCCTAGATGAGGCATATTGAACTCCTTAATAATATTAAAGAACACTATATTAGACCGAATCAAACCATTCAAAAGACTCTTTAATCCATTCCTTGATGATCATATTGTTGTATTTCCTTTGATCTAGAGATATTTGCATTAATTTATTTTCTTCCTTGAGAACTTGCCAAAAATTTCAGATTTTTCCTTACTCTCCCACATCACAATTTTATCAAACTAGTCTAGCAACATGTTTCCATCCTCCATCTCGACATCAAACTATCTATAGAGGTAATCAAACCATGATGGAAGTTATAATTTTTATTTAACTATTTAAAGAATTTCAACCCAACTTGCTTGAGTTGATCATTCACAATTACAACTTCAATAGGTTCCTTCTTTAACTAAATAATTCGTTCTTCTAGAGATGCAATGCAAGCCTCAAACTTCGTGGACACTATTTGTGTATTAATATCAACATGTTCCTTCAGTATCTCGATTTCTTGAGCTTAAACATGTAGCATGTGTGTTTTTCATTTCGTAAATTATTTTCTTGTTTGCTCCTTTACGCCAAAATTTTCATTGTGATGTTTCTGTTCATTTGTGCTATAGTTATAGAAAAAACTTCTCTTGGTACTGTGGCATGGGATTTCCCCTCATTTTCTAGGGAAATTATGTTGCTTGACAACTCAATATGCAATTCATTTATCCTACTCTGACTTTTATCTAATTCTTCTAAAAGTCCTTGAACTATACCCTGATTTGTTGAAGAAAAGGCCCCAAGGGCTGATGTTGTTTCTATGGATCTTCCTTTTGGGTCACTTGTTGCTTTCCATATCATTGTTGATGAAGTCCTGATCATTGATGAATCAAGCTTTCTTTTTCTTGATCTTTTTACAACAAACTTATATTGAGAACTATAAAACCAAGAGACAATATTGTCTCTTGCATTAGTTCTATTTCATCTCCATGTTTCAAAAGAGAAGAAAATTTTGGAATGTTTGATGCCAAAGGATTCATGACTACTCTTAGGGAAATTACCTCAGTTAAATTTACAATAGGGGCTAGACTTTGTAAAATTTATTAGGCAAGCTCATATTGATGAATTTATGGTTGAGCCTCTTTCTCTAGTTTCTTTTGTGCTTCATTGATAAATTTTTTATCAGTAATTTCATTCACTTGACCTGATGAATTTTCGACTTCCTCTAAAATTATGTTTTTAAGAACAATTCCCTATACCTCAAGTTCTTATTTTTAGAAGAAGATTCAACTTGTGTTTATGGATGTTCCATAAACTCTGACTATTCTTGTTCTTCTTATAGATATGGTTTCTTTTTTTGTGGTTGTTGTTTCTTTTTTTTAATTGTTGTTTTTCTTTATGAGGCTTTTACTAAACAAATTTTGACTGGTCTATCTCCTGAACATCCTCTTCTGGGCTAGACTACTGAGTTTGAAAATTCTACATTCCTTGAGGTTCATTGTCATTGTGTGTGAAATAAATGGGTATACCATCTATCATTTGAAAGTTTTCCAAAGGAATACTAACAGTTTTACTCCTTTGTTAAAGGTAAAAAAGATAAGTATCTTGTCTAAAACACTCTGCAAACAACTTCATCAAAAGAGTTAACGTCTCTAAAAACAAAATCAAACATTAGGTCACGATGGACATAGGTCTTTGAATATATTACATAATTTAAGTGGACATTAACAATGTCATGAGGATCATATCTATAAAATTCTATAAAATGGAAGAGAATGTAACCAAATTTCCTATAGGTTTTTTGCCTCAACAACTGCATGCCCTATATTTTTATGGTCATTTGGCCAATTTTAATAGGAAAATTGGGACAAGGCTTCTTTGAATTCTTGTGTAAAAAAATGGCAATCCAATTGATTTTTTTTATAAGTTATCTCTCTAATTGTCGATCTCTCCGGAATGTATCTAGGAAAGACATGAAGACCAACCTCAAAACCGTAATTTTTGACAAAAAAAAAAAAACTTATCTTGTAAACCTAATTGAATCTCTTTGTTAACTCTAGGTGGAGGTTTCCCAAATAGAAACTGATGAAAATGCAACATGACATTAACATATATATCATAGAAATGGTTTTTGTATTGACTTTCACCAAGTATGGAACAAAATTATTGAATGGGATGTTCACTAAGAGAATAACTTCAATCCATCATAAAAAGGGGTATTGTAGTTATTACTATGTTCATCAGAAAGACTGACATGTATAAACTTGGAACAAACCCTTGTGGAGCTGACTGTGATAATCTGATGACATTAGATAGGATCTATGATGAAAATATATGCCCAAATGAACCTTTTAGATTGGTTCATAATTCCATAAACAAGGGAACCCACTAAAGTTTAAAATGCTTTGAGTGAGATTCTCCATAAAGTCTCGATAGCATTTTAATTAGAAATGTATAAGGATTCTTGAATTGTGTAATTGGGTAAAGTTTGGTTGACTTAGCCTTAAAAGTTGTAGAGACCTCTACCCATTCTTTAAGAAAACCAACCAATTCAATTTTCTGCTCTTTCAACGCATTATTTTCAAAGTTTTCCATGTAATCTTTATTAAGATAAACCTTAAGAGGACTGAGCATATATATTGACTATAAAACCTATGGTTTCCATGAAGCTATAACATTTTCAAGTGATTTACTACCGAACATGTTGGAACATGTGCATCGGATATCAACCAACTCACCATATCATAATAATGAAACATGGTTGGTCTCGTTGCAACTTTATGTAACTTTTTCTTCTTAATTTCTTAAAAATTGTCTGAATCTAATGATGAGCCTTCTTCATTTCCTTTTTTCTATTCATCATTTTCAAAGAAGTCATATATTTCCTCCCAAGACATTTTCTCTACATGTTGAGTTATGAATGTCGTATTAGAGAAGAATGTTGAGTTAGGGTTCTTCTCCTTAGAAAGTTCACCTTTTGGCTCCATAACTTTAAATATGGTTTTGATGTTCTGTACAACATGCTTAGTAGCTTTGGATTTTCCTTTACGATCCATTATCTTGTGTAAAACAACAAAATTCATTAATAATAGAGTTAAACCACAATCAACTTTGACCAAGCTACCCTATCCCACTCTGCAGTGATCAAACCTCTTGTTTCTCACCCAGGGCAATTGCCACTCACTAATTTTATTGTTTATGCATTTCATTGCTTGCTCATTGGGTACATTATTACAACAATTGTTGTAATATTTTTAACGACAACCATACATACAAGTATTTGTTTTAATGAATGTAAAATTATTTGAGTAATGATTACATCTCAAAGTTACAAACTTGTGAGAGTAGCACAAATATTACCCATTGAAGATTATAACATACCTTTTGTTGGTGGCTAATTAGGAAGAACCAAACTACAAGGATAGGAAGATAATTAAGATGAAACAAAGCTTCAATCTAAAGGATTTTTATCTTACATAACATGTAATGCACTGAGGATAATGCATAAATAATGGGGAGGGTAATTTAATGCCCTCAACTTGATCCCCCCTGAATTGCAATGTACTTGTATGTGTGATACTTAGGTTGGTGAGCCATGATATGTTAATTAGGCCGGTGAGTCGGATTATATTGAGGCCTACATGCCTTTGTGTGTATATATGTTAGGACAATGGGCCAATGTATTGATATGTTTTGAGGTCGAAGTGCCTGTGTGGTACGGCTAGAGAGTCGATTTATTAAAAGGCCAACAAGCATGTATCATGCAAAGTGCACATGTATTAAAAAAGAACACCAGAGTTGTAGGTCATGGGACGAAAATAACATAGGAGCCCATACCTCCACGAACGAAAAGATCAAATGAGTTTACATTAAGATATATTATAATATTATAATATATTGTTATAAAAAAAGGGGGGCACCGAAGCCTATGAAAGGGTGTTTCCCCCATTAAGTTGCATATGAACTTGTAGGGACAAGTGTCTCAGTATGAAGGCCTAAAGGGTACATAGAGACCCCTAAGGGTAGAAGGAACGCCCGGAAGCCACATACTTTGAGACATCCATGTTTGGCTTGAGTTGGACACCTTGGAGGTAGTGGCACAATTTAAGTGACTACAAGTGTATAGGAGGGGTTGCACTACTTAGGTATGGGGGCTGATGAGGGGTGTGAGCTTGTTGATTAGAGGTTTTCAAGGTTTTGTACCTTGGCCCTATTGTATTCAGTATTGGATATGTATCTGGCTTGAGAAATCATTACCAAATTGGAGTCACAACCCCATCATGGGGGTGGTCGACTACTAAAAGAGTTGGAGCAATATAGTTTATGGTTGGGTGGTTTGTCCAAGTCCTGCAACCAATTGGTGGATTTCACTAGATAAGTGGCTAAGATCCTTAGGTTGTTTATAGTTTATGACTCTCATGCATTTTATAATATAGTGTTATGTGTGTGTGTATGTGTGTGTTTATCCTTGTGATATCAATATGTTTGTGGGTGGCATCACCCTAGTTGGGGGACGTTACAGATAGATTGTGATAGTTAGAGTGCAATCTTCTTGGCAAAGAACCTAACTTATCATTCAAAGTCAAAGCATATCGATGATCAATATCACTTCATGAGAGATATGATTGAAGACAAGAATGTGTTTTTGGAAAAAGTGGACACTTTAAAGAATGCTCCAAATTCATTAACAAAATATGTGATCACTAAGATGTTATCTTGGTGAAGAGAAACAATGGACATTTTTGCCTATATTGTCGTTCACGTACTCCTATGACTCCCTATGTGAAAAAAAACAAGTGGGAGAATGTTGGGTATGTGTTATATTCTTTACTCGACTATCCCCATGCGTTGTAAAATGTGTGACATGTGACGGGGGTAGCAACCCCCTACATAGGGGTTTAGGGGTAACGCCCCAAAAAAAATAAAAATAAAAATTATATATATATATATATATATATATATATATATATATATATATATATATATATATATATATATATATATATATATATATTATATATATATAATATATATTATATATATATATATATATATATATATATTATATTTTATTATATATAGATATATTAGGTGGTTTTTGCATTTGTTTTTGGTAGTTTTTGGCACACGTTTTTTGCTAAAAGTTCTTTTGTGGTGTATGATGGTTGTGCCTATGGTTTTGTAGTTTTGGTAAAGGAACTATGATTTTATTATAATCCAAGGTAAATGGATTGGCTATTCATGGATGCCACGAGATATCTATTGTTTTGTAATACTGTACGAAAGAACATATATTGAAAAATATCATTGGTTTTCTCAATTTTGAGTTCTAGGATAAAAAATTTAATGTTAATGTGTGTGTTTGCCATTACATGTTTTATATTTTATTAAGAATATGTTTTTAGTAGTTAGTGGTATAGGGGTAAAACCTAAAACTTTGAGTATTTAATTCTTCAAATTGGTATCTTAAGCACTTTCTTTGCACTTTTTGCTTTATATTGTGTACACCCCTTAAGTCATCCTTAAGGTTTATTTTCTTGAATGTGCATATGACTTCAACCCATTATTTATACATTTGGTTTTGGCTAATCGATAGTTTTTCACCTCCATAGGTTGCCTTATTTTTAGCACCCCTCGCATTGTCCTTTAGCGCAAGATTTTGATAGTTTGAATCCCAAAGACTCAACCTCAGACTTCTTTCACATCATTATTTAGACCCATCTCCTTGCACTCCTAGTCATTATTATTTGTTTATTGGTTCTGGAAAATGAATTCCCACATTCTCATCCAACCTTTCATTCACCCATAATCAGTAAACCATTTGCATTACAACCCTCCATTCATTTACCACCATGTAGACCGACTAATGCCCCCACCCTCCCATCATACATCTATGCTCTACTCTCATTGCATATGACCAACCATTTCATCACTAGGGGCACCTGTCTCCATGTATGTACATTCAAACCCAACAATATTTTTCATAGATTCAACAAGTGTACAAAGTATTCTATGGAAAGCAACCTGTCATTTCATCACCATACTTGTGCATCTTTCTTTCTTTCTTTTCTTCTTTCTTTATATATATAATATATATATAATATATAGTCACCTTTGGTTGGAGCATCTACGCTGAGCCATTTCTGCTTACTTGGTTTCCACTACCAACTGCCTTTTGTGTATCCTAATACCCCTTACTACAATCATTGGTCGCCAATCTCCTTGCAACCCCTACATCCTCATTTGTACATTTTCCAAGCACATTACCACACTTGGTTGTTCTCATAACATCAACTTACCAACTGTCAAATTGAGTTTTTACTATTGCCACCTACTAACCACAACTTATGCTTTGCCTAAGGGAAGTTCTAAGCTTCCTTATGTCTCTTTTGACCTTGTCTATTATGATCTTTGTCTTCACTCCTTTGAAATTTGATATTTGGCCCCTCTTTAAGTTAATTACCAAAGGGATCTCTCCCCTTGGAAGTCACGGCTTCATTCCTATTTACATTAGCTCATGGATTCCAGGAATGTAGTGGTATCTTGATTCTTGTTATCCACTCAAATGATGAACCTCAAACACACTAGAGAGTCATCATTGCTCGCTACATCTGTTGACCCTCTTGATGGTCAATGTCAACACAATATCACATTAACTTGGGTCTTACCTGATGATATTTGTAGTTTCCAATTTCAATGGAAGACCTCTAGGCTTGACCATCCTTTCATACCCATCAAACATAAACACCCATATTCATGTCAGGCCTTATGGATTGTTTCCTCAAAACAACCTTTTGTTGGTATCGATGCCCTTGAGGGTGATGTTGATTTCTACTTCATAACACATTAGTTATATTGTCCTCACACACCTTAGCCAAGATCATCCAACATCTTGTTGCTAATTGTAATCTTCTTTGTTGATCATGATCATGAGCATGGGACATAATCGCCTCGTTTGTATATTGTAAATAAATCTTCCAAGGATGCATGTTTTGCAGGGCCTTCCTTCTCCATCCACTACATGACATCCTTCTCTCCTGTGTCTCTCTCTCCGTCAAAAGTATTAATTAAGTAGTATTCAATACATAAAACTATGATGTATTTCAACTATATATTTGATCCTAACCTCACACAAGAAAGGGCCACTATTATCACCTAAAAATTGCTCATAACATCACTTTGGTGATTGTCAAAAAGGTAACCAACATAATAGGGCAACGGTTACCCATGGAAATTAAATCAACAACTTAAAAGTAAAAAAAAATCTATACAAGAGTGGTTTTTAATCCATTCGTGTAAACTTGTAGTAACGATTTTGCACGATCCATATGACTGATCACTTGACGGTTGTGAAAATTTGTAAGACAAGAAATCTCACCAACCTCCACACAATAAATACCCACATCCCATCAAACTTCAAGGTCAATCTTGAACCATATTGGTTCAAAGCTTAAAATCATTGATGAATGGTCCTTTAGTAGCCCAAAAGTCTCTTCATGCATGTGAATTCTCAATTGGATTATGCTCCATTCACACTTGGAGATAGTTTGAAAGAAACTAAAAAGAATCTATAAATACCAAGCAATGGGTCTGCATTTGGAAAGAGAAGTGTAGTTTTATGTTGCTCAACGCCAAGAGTTTCCACAACTATCAAACAATTGCATTTGTTGAGATTACCATTTGACAAATTTTTCACCATCTAAGAAGCATGTAAACTTCCTAAGGCGTTTATCTTTCTTTTCTATATTTTTGTGAGTTGGTTTCATAACAGACTCTCCTCAAGGGGATTGGAGTAGGCTCGCCTTTCTTAACCCAATCCTCATTTGTGTCTGCTTCGAAGACTACCAATATTTTGCTCAATTGGAAATCAAATAAAGGGTTTGCTACCCACTTTTTTGTTGTTATGTGTTTTTGTTCATTTATGTTTTGATTTATTTGCTTTTGATTTTGCAAGTTATATTTTGCAACTATCTTTGTTGTGTTGTTCTAGTGTAACTTCTACAATGAGTTCGATTTTGCTCAATCACTTGACAAATCAAACCAAATTCTGCCATTACTAGGACTTCACAATGTGAACGTGAGCGTACACACATGCATGGATACTAATTAATTGGGCACTTGCACTAGTGCTTAAAAATATTTAGTACACACTGATGCTTTTAAAATATCTAATAAGCATAAATATTTTTAAAATACATAATAAACATTGTTCCTTTCGAAATATATAATGTGCATCAATACGACTTACTATTTGAAATACATTAGAAATAAGTTTTCATTCGAGCATCTATTCAAAATATATAATAAACATTAAAAATTTTAGAATATATAATACATATCAATGTGTATTTAATATATAGTAGTGCACCAAAAAACAAACCCTTAGAACCTAGAGTCACCCATAATGTTGAGTCATAAATAACATTTAATGTTGAGTTATAAATAACATTTACTAATACCTTTGTTATCAATAATAAATGATTTTTTTGATAATTTTATCCCAATCTTATAGCACTTGAAAACCTCATACCTTTTGTCACTTCATAAATTGATTAAATAAAAAGAAAGTGAAAAGATATATTTATTTTGCCCTATTTGGAAATATATATTCCCCTATTTCTATTAGTTGTAAAGTTGGAGATATATATAAGCATTCATAAGTGAAGCACTAATATGTCTTAGAACTATGTATTGATATTCATACTTACATTGAATCATGAAAAAATTAAATGGTTTTAACAACTTTCCTATGATAGGCCCGATTTGGCTTGGATTTAACATATTGATTCTTTTTATAAACATCCATATCATTGTTTTCTTTTATTATGGTGTGAAAACCCAAGTAATGATGTCTAAGTGTGGCATTGCAATAATAATAATAATAATAATAACAATAACAACAACAACCCAATAAAACATTGATAAATAAGTAAAAAGGTTAGTTATCAGTATTGATGAGATGAGATGTGCTATCTCTTTGTAACTATAAAAGAACACATTTATAGATGCGATTGCTATTAAGATAATATTTTTATGATTTTATATGTGGACTTTATTTATCTTTTAACCGAACTAAAACTTTTAAATGGATGAGGGAAATCTTTTATGTTAAACCTTATATACCTAGTGATTTTAAAATCATCAACTATATGAACACTTGTGAATGTCACGTCACCATTTGGAAGGGAAGCGGTGCTTCAAGAACATTACATTACATTAAATAGATACATCCACCATCACCAACACAAGAAAGAGAAATCCATCCTTCCTACCTTAACTTGCGATGCAAAGAAAAAGTACAATAGGGTGATGAGATTGGTTTTTTTAATGGTTGTTGTTATAATAATTATGTTTATTTTTTATTTATTGAATTGAGAGGTTTATTTTATAATTTAGTATAAGAGATGTGTAAGTGTGTTTGTTTATTTCCAACACAAGAAAGAGAAATTCATCCTTCCTACCTTAACTTGCGATGCAAAGAAAAAGTACAATAGGGCGATGAGATTGGTTTTTTTAATGGTTGTTGTTATAATAATTATGTTTATTTTTTATTTATTGAATTGAGAGGTTTATTTATTATAATTTAGTATAAGAGATGTGTAAGTGTGTTTGTTTATTTATTTATTTTTAATTAATAATAAATTATGTTTAAATAAAAATAATAATGAATATGTTGTAATAAAAAAAATGTGAATGTAAATGTTTAAATCTTATACATTTCAAAATATTTGAACAAGAGATTTAAATAAATTATTTGCAAATCTATAATGTTAACTAATTTATATCGATATCAACTTCATATATATCTAGAAAAAAATTGTTAAAATAAAATATTTTAAAGTTGTATATAAAAAAATATTAAATGTTGACGAATTAATATTGACACATAGTTAAAAATACATTATAATAAAAAAAATCATTTTAATTTGGATGTACATGTTATGTAAAATATTTTAATGTGATTATGTATATATTATATATCAATTTTTTTCATGAAAAATTTAAGTTTTATGGTTAAAATTTTTATTGGTCATATATATATATTATATATAATATATATATATTATATATATTATATATATAATATATATATTTATTATTATATATATTATATATATATATATATATATATAATATATATGTTAACAAGATTGGATAGTGGATATATTACCAAAAGTTGAAATGGAGCAAGCTCTTATTACGATCGACTGTAGCATGAGTGGAAACTAAGCAATGAGAATGTGTTGGGAACACAGTGTCTTCTGCTGTGCTTATATTAAAAAATTCATAGATTTCTGTAGCTATTCTAGAATACTGCCTAACGTATTGACCTACTAGTAAAGCAAATTTACATAACATCGATTCTCTGATAATTTTTCATGGTTTGTAGATTGACTGCTCCTGAGAGGGTTGTTTCTTCTTATCACAGTAAACAGAGTTCTCGCCTTCTTGGCTCATGGTGTTGGTTTTAAAGTTTGTCACTACCTGCTCTAAATGTTTGCATCTGTTTTTAAGAGCCATGATCTCTTCTTTCTGAATTTCCATGTTCCTCTTCTGATAGCTATACTCCATTCTCATTTTAGACCTAATGTCTTTCAGCGATTCTTGGAGTCTACTAATCATAAATTTGTTCGCTTGCATGTTGGGCATGCATCATTCCTTGTTGCCTTTTCTATGGGGTTGAATTCCATTTGGTTTGCTTCCTTCTTTTTCCTCTTGAACTGCTTGTTGTTCCTTATGTTGTTGTGATTCTTGTGCCTTATGTTGCCTAAGTTGATCCTTCTTTTACTGCGGCCGCCTTCTAGTCTTTTGCAATGAAGATCTTTGCTGCTTGTTGGAGAGAGTATATGATGGCGATCTTGGGGAGATGGATTACATATAGAAAGGGGTAGCGCTGAGATGATGGTAATAAACAGATGGTGGTGGAATTTTCTAATGGAGGAGTGAACGGATTGAGAGGGGCAACGGTAGTTTTGTACTGCGACCGATCTAGAGCTGGCTGAGAACTTAATTGAAGAGAGGACAATTTGGAGAACCGGAGGGCGAGAGTGATGCAAGAGAGTTGTGCTTTGATAGTGATTACCTATGCACTAAGGAGGAGTTAGGAGGGAACTCAATGAGGGCGAATACACTTGGTGTAGGGCAGAGACGGGGAGAGGTGAGTGAAGTATACAAGTATGCCTGAGATTGGAGTTGCGATGGATAATGCATTTCCACATGTATTTAAAAAGGCTGAGAGTTGTTCGATGCCTATCGCTGATGAGATAGATCGCTGCGAATTTCTAGTGTGCTTGATTACATTTGTCCTTGTTGCCAGGGCACTTGATGTTTTTTGATTTCCTTTGATTTTTTCTTTGAATTCTCATGACCAACTAATTGTTTTTACAGAGATGTTTTTTGTTGTTGAAATATTGTTGTCTTTTTTATTATCTCTTTTGGGAGTGCTAGTTGTTTCTTCTTTTTTAAAAGATTCATGCTTCTTATCCTTTGGGTGGACTTATGGTAGAGAGGTGTAAGATTCCTCTTTGTTTTCCCGAGTGCTGCCTGCTAATCTTAACTAATTGATTAGAATAGTGGTCTGCCTATTGATTGTGAATTCTTAGTATATGTCTGAACATCACATCTCCTGAGCCTTCTAAATTCTTCCTTGTTCTCTTATATATTATGTTCATGAATTCATTGTTGGGATTTTTGTATCAAGCCATTGCTTCTATTATTATGGCTGAGTCTCATATTATAATGGGGTCTTGTATCATTTTTTTTTATTATTATTATTGTTCCCATTAACAAGCTATAGGCTTTTGAGTTATTATTTGAAACTTCTCCTAGTCCCCATTCATAAGTAACACTTTCTTTCCCATCCGGATCGAGGATGATTCCCCCCTGCCCCTCCTTTCCTGGGGTATGTTTTGAAGCACCATCAAAGTAAAGAATTGGAGGATGTTGTAGGTTGTTGTTGTTGTTCCTTTAACATTTAAAATTTTAGAAGTTAAACCCCATGTTTGTGAAAGAATTTTCCCTATTATTGGAGTCTCGCTTTTGAAAATGCTTTTATTTCTCACCAACCAAATTTGCCAACAAAGAACTGCTGGGATGCATTTCCAAATCCTCTGTATCATCACTTTTTTCTTTGTTGTGTACGGGTAGGCCTTCTCCTGGGCTTGGAGAAATTCCACCAAAGGCTTTGTGAAATTTAGATTGATTTCAAAGGGCTTATTAACTGTTGCCAACACTCTTTGGCTAAAGTGCAGTCCTGAAATAAATGTTGAATGGTTTCTTCTGCCTGCAAGCACATTGGACATCTTGAAGGCCCTTGGAAGCCTTTTTTTTTTTAAGTTTTCACTTGTTAAGATATTTCCTTTTAAGAGTGTCCAGATGAAGATTTTAATCTTTGGTAGACTTTCAGATTTCCAAGTTGTCTTCCGGAGACACCAGTCTTGTTGGTTTGGTTGATCTTGTAAAATTTTGTACCTAGTCTTGACTGTGTATTTCCCACCACTTGGGTCCCAAAGGAAGTCATCTTCTTCATCATAGCTTATGGGTGCTGCACCTTTAAGAAGTTGTCTTAATTTGACCCATTGCACTTTCAGATTTGTTGGGATTGTTAAGTTTTTCCATTCTCGCCATTCTCTTTGATTCCATAGAGAAATTGAGTGAAGTGTATTAAGGCCTTTTCCTCTCATCCATTTTTGAATGCCCTCAAGTTCTGAGTGAGTTTTTAAAGGTTCTTCCCCCATAATTCTATCATCCCAAATTGATATTGTTTTTCCGTTGCCCGGGACTTTGGAAATATGATTGTTCATTAGAGGGATTGTATTTTTTATGAGCTTCCAGACTTGAGTACACTGTCTTGATGGGATATTTCCATTCAGCAGATTTCTCCTACTGTTGTCCATGTATTTTGAGGCAAGTGTTTTTTTCCACTAGCTCTCTTTTCCTGTGATCAATCTCCATATTATTTTCATTCCCAAGGCAACGTTCATGAGAACAGGCAGCTGAATTGATAAGCCTCCTTGTTCAAAAGATAGTACTACTTGTTACCACCTGACCAAACTAATTTTTTTTGTTTTCTTGCTTCCCTCCCTGCCATAAAAAGCCTCTTAGGATTAACTCCATTTGTTTATGGGCACTTGCTGGTGCCAAGATTATTGCATAGTGGTAGATTGGAAGTGCTACCAGAAGTGCTTTTATTAATATCCCCCTCCCTGCCATATTTAGCCACATCATTCCCCTGCTCTAGATTTTGTTTTTCATTTTTTTCAATTTGTTTGGTCCATAGTTCTGCCTTCAAATTTTCTTTGGATATGGGAAGTCCCAAATAAAAGAAATGAGTCCATTTTTCCTATATGGGGATGTCTAGGATTTGTGAGATCCTTTGCATGGTTCTGGGAGAGGTGTTCTAGCCATATATTCTGCATTTTGTGTTGTTTAAGAGCCCACCTGATACCTGTAGGAATTCATCCAAAATTCTTTAAATCTTCTTGCAATTATTGTAGAGGCCCCTCCCAATAATAGAGTGTCATCCGCAAACAAAGAGTGATTTATGGTATTTACTCCTTTTGCTATTCGTAGCCCAGTAATATTTCTTTCTTTTCTTTGTTTTTCCAATGTTTTGCTTAAAGTTTCTGCCATTGTTATATATATGAAGAGGGAGAGTGGACATCCTTGTCTGAGGCCCCTTGTTTGAGGCCTCTTGTGCTTTGAAAGAATTCACTGGGCCTTCCATTTATTAGAGGAGCAATCCATGGAGTTGTGATGCAAGCTTGAATGACCTCTACTATTTCCTTAGAGAATCCAAGTTTTTTTAGAACTGCCACTAAATATGGGAGGCTAACCCTGTCAAAAGCGTTTGCCATATCCAGTTTGATAACGATTCCTTTTTCTTTTCTTTGCATGCTGGAATGTAATGCTTCCTGTACAATAATTACATTATCTATGATTTGCATGTTGGGCACAAAACCTCCTTGATTTTCAAATATTATTGTTGGAAGAACTTCTTTGATTCTATTTGCAATTATTTTAGTGATGATCTTGTAGGAGGAATTGCAAAGAGAGATGGGACGAAATCTATTGAAAGTGAAGGGGTTGGCTTCTTTTGGGACTAATGCAAGATAAGAGGATTTTGTATTGCTTCCAATTTTATTTTTTTTGAAGATGTTCTTCACCATTCTTAAGAAATCATTTCTTATTATGTTCCAATGATGTCTGTAAAAAGCTATGGTAAAACCATCTGGCCCTGGGGCTTTGTCTGGATGTAGGCTCCATATGGTCGTCGCTATCTCTTCTTCTATTATCTCTTTGCATATTTATGAATTTTGCTCTTTTTTTATTTTTTTTGTATGCTGAAGAAAGCTTTCATACTCAACTATCTCTTCATTGGCTAAAAGCATATTTTTAAAATGTTTGTGGGCTGCTTTTTTTAGTTCATCTATACCTTTGACCTCTTGCCCGTCCACTTGTATTTTTTCTATATGGTTTCTTGCTCTTCCTATTTTGATGGTGTTGTGAAAGAAGGTTGTGTTTTTATCCCCTGACTTGAGCCAAATACTTTTAGATTTCAGTCTGGCCTCTTCTTTCTCTTTCCTGCTTTCCCTATATATTTCCCAGAAAATCTCCTTCTCTCTTGAATAATCCTGCTTGTCTTCTTCTTTATTTTCTTTTTCAGTTTGTATGTTGTCCATTTTATTTTGCAGCTCTGTTTTCCTTTCTTTCTTTTTTATTTCATTTGCTCTTGCCCATTCCTTGAGCTTGGCTCTTAAAATTTTTAATTTTGTTTCCCAAATATATTGGGGTGATCCCGAGATTCTTGGTGCCCATGCTTCCTTGATTAGTTTGTTGAATTATGTATTGTTGTCCCATATTGGGCTGTATCTAAATGGAAGGGGTCCTTGGTTTTCCATTTTGCCCATCATTATTGCCATCGACTTGTGATCTGATGCCATGGTAAGAAGGACTTTTTTATTTAATTGAGTTGTAGATTGCTGCAATGTTCTCTTGAATCGGAATTCTATCAAGCCTTTCTTTAATATTATTTTTGCCCACTCTTTTGTTGCTCCAGGTATATTTTCCATTATTTGGGGGTATGTCTATTAAATTGTATTGCTCCATTATTGCTTCTAGAGTGTCCCTAGATGGGTCTGTGTGATATGTCCCTCCAAACTTCTCATCTATACTTCTTACCAGATTTAAATCCCCTCCAAGGATTATTTTTCCAGTTTGTATTTCATTTAATGCTTCCTTTATGGTGTTCCAACATTGCTCTTTTTCCTTATAAAGATTGGGGGCATATTTATTTATGAAACTATACTTCTCTTTTGTGCTTGTCTCCTTTAGATCTATTTGTATCTAGTGTTGATCCTTCTTTTGTTATATCATTTCCCAATGTCCTTTTTTCCATATTGTGCAGATTCTCCCTGAAGCTCCTATTGCCTAAATTGCTTCCCTTTCATAGTTTTTGAATTTTTTTATTATTTTTTTCAATTTCTTGGGTATTTGTCTTGGTCTCCTGAATCATAAGAATGTTTGGATTTTCTTTTGCCAAAATGTCTCTTGTGGCGTTTTCTTTAAAGGATGATCCAAATCTCCGACAATTCCAGGAGACCACTATCGTTATTTATTTGTTGGGTGACGCAAGGGACCTTTCCCTCTCTGATGGCTTTTGTCGTTGTTTCTTGAGCTTATTCCTAAAAAGGAGTCCATTGGTTGTTGCGTACCTAATGCCATTTCCTTTGCTGCAGCTTCATCCCTCAGCTCTTTGTTTGACTTTCTTTAGACTTTTTTTCGGTGTTTCGTAGTTTGAAGAGTTTCCTTTGACTAATTTTTTGTTAGAATTATGTCAATTGAAGGGTGTGGTGGAGATTGAGTGTTTAAGATCGGATGGGATGCTGGGGGGTTGAGGGTATGTGGGGGGGGGGGGAATTTAGGGGAAGAGGGGGCCGTGGGATCCAATGGCCCAAAAGGATTTAGGCTAATAAGAGAAGAGATGTTGTATGCTTTTGGAGATGAAGGGAGGTGGTCAGAGGGAGCGAGGGGTTGCGATGAAGAGGTGGTTGTTTATTGGATGTCTTCTTCCTTTTAGCCTACTCCCATTTCTTTTCTGAGTCTTCTGCATTTTCGTTTTCATTTTTTTTTTTGTACATCCATTCGCAAAATGACTATATTCGTGACATACCTTGCATTTAAAAGGAATTTTCTCGTAATCCAGTTGTTGAATGTGCATCCATTGATCCACTTTGATTTTGATCACCTCCGGAAGCCATATTCCTAGATCCACTTCTACGCAGATTTTGGCGCATGCATGCATATTTTCCTTTGGTTCGCACCTGTCTATGTATTTCCCTACTGCATTTCCTATAACTTTGACTGAGTCATCTCCCCAGCAGTGAAGGGGAAGATGCGACAACCTGACCCAGATTGGGACAACACTGGGCACATCCATTTATGGGTCAAAATCTGGTGTCCATTTGTTCAGATACAGTCTTCTTGTATCCATGAAGTATGGGTCGTTCCTAAATATCAGATCACGATCCTCCTTGGTTTCAAAGTGGAAGGTGTAGTATCCTCTTCCACAGAACCTGATTGATATTTTCCCATTTATTGACGCAGTCCAGTTCCTTTCAACCCATTTCTGGACCGTCTTGGGTGAGGGCCATAACCCAGTGCACTGCCCAACTAATCCACGCTCTACCAAGGATAAAGTTGCTTTGCGAGGGGGAACAAAGGGAAGGGATATTTCAGGGATGTCTTCCAATATTTTAACAAACTTGGTTATTGACGGTTGGTTTTTGGCCGAACCCATTGCTAAAATGAGAGAGGCGAATGATTTTATTGTTTCCTTAGTTTCTTGGTGGCGATCTTGGGGGGGATCTCCGTCCTCTAGGGGATCCATCGGACCTCGGCCTCAGCAGCAGGAGGTCGCTGAGGAGCAGCTGCACGTTGCGATCTTCAGGCTAGGGTTGCACAGATCAGTGTTCAGCAGTGGCAACACTTTTTAGAATATGAAATTATTGGTCCTATATATGTATATATCTTATTGAGCATTTAAAAATACAATTTAAATAATGAAATTTTGCACTCTAAAGAAGTTTGTATGTGAAGAAATTTGATCCCTGTCGACTCATGTTAGATCCATACTTAAGGTGGATCCATGTTGGTTTATTTTTTATTTGATGAAAGGAAGACACTTATATTATAATAAGATAGTATTGGTAGTCATTACAATGAATGATTGTAAGATTGTTTTCCGAGTGATATAATATTATACATTAAGATTATGAAACCAAAAATATTTGAGCCGGGAGGATCATTCTACAACCCAGTATGATGTGTAACCCTGTCCCTCCATCATCAAAGTTGAAATTTTGCTCATGTCGACCCAAATAATTTTTATTTTTATTTTTAAATAAAAATAATTAAATAAATATACAAAATATTTAAATAATGTTGGTTCATAAAAAAATTTGCACCTGAAGAAATTGGATCCCTCTCGGCTCTTGTTAGATCTGTGTTTAATATGAATCTATACTCGTTACAATTTGAATGTTGACTTGGAAAAATACCATTTCATATGATTTAAAAATAACATTATATAGATGAATATGGATAACTATTAATTTGAAAATAGAAATTAAAAAGTTTCATAAAACAAATATAAACAAACTAAATGACTATGTAAGAAATTTATATACAACTCATGAGATTAAAATGTATGGTATTGTAAAAAGAATTGGATGCTTACTAGACGAGACAAGAAAACACATCAATGAACAATTATGTTAATATTCATGAATTTCAAAGACATGACATTTGTTCATAGTTAATTTTTTTAATTAATCAATTTAATTAGAAGGGGAAAATGACATAACTACTTTGGAGATAAATCTCAATTTTGATTTGTGTACACTAAAATGAATATTTTAGAATATTTTATGGAGGTCAAATCTCTACCATTCACCTAATAACTAGCATTTGCACCAGACGTTGCAAAGAAAACGCCGTAAGGCAATAGATAACATATAACACTATGTAAAGCAATCGATAACATATAACACTAATTAACGCTTCTTTGCCCCACCACCTCTGAGCTGGCACCCGCTGTGCTGGCAACCAACACCCGCGCAATTTCAAACGATCCCTCGCTCCAAACATTCATTTGCTCCATTCGCACAACCGAAACAGGTCCTCTCGAGCATTCATTTCTCCTGTTCACGGTGCTTGCTCACCTCGTAGGTCCGCTCGCGGTGTTGAATCCCGGCAGGCTGTGGCCTAGGCGTAAGGTAAATTATACTCTGTGAACAATGACACCCACCATTTTGGCGGGCGCCCGGAAGGCCAATGCATATGAATCCCACCCCGTGCTGCTATAAATTGTCTACATTGGTAGCTCCCAGCGTCTGGCGAAACAGATACATTCAAGGTCTCCATTTGGGCGCAGGTTCGAGCGACGCTGAAGGTGTTTTCCCATTGCATCGTAATCAGTTACCAGATTTATAACGAACCACTTATCCATTCAGACATCTTCAATAGTTTTTAGGACATGGTTTAATGGTTAATAGTTAAGTAAGGAGGTCTAATCCCAAACA
>APFE031067932.1:21925-33353 GCA_000404065.3 Pinus taeda | reverse complement strand
TATATAATGAATAACAATTTCAAATTCTCAAGGGATATTTCTACTATCGAATTATTTCTACAATCTTATTGTTTTAGGTCTTCAAAAAATTTAAATCTTACTTGTAAATTTTATAAGCTCATTTAAATTTTATACCTCCAAATGGCATGAGTCATTTCGCCAGTCCTAATACAGGAGTTTCTCAACGTATCAAATTCGGTGAGTTTCTCATGCGTTCACCGAGCACATACCGAACCCGAACTCGAACTCACAGTAGAATGGGAAGTAGGATACGCCGATGCCATTGCCAAGAGGGATTGGGAACGCAGAACCATGTCCGTCATGGATGGCGTCTAGTATTCCCTGCTGTAATTCTGAAAGCTTTGACCGCGTGTCGTGGCTCTCTGTCGAAAATGGGAGCTCTGAGCCGAAAGCACAAACGCCCGCCCGGATCGCTCGTAGGTTCGTGTGCTCGTCATCCTCACTTGAATCTCTGTAATTTTTGCTTCCAGGGCAAGGGAAAAGGGGCGGTAGCGGGTTCGAATTTGTTGCAATTCAATTTTGGCGCTCTGGAGAACCCTCTGTGCATTGGCCATTTCACCTTGATCGGCAAGCGTTTTCGCCTCAGCTATGGCTTGAGCCGCTCTGAGACGAGTCCTTTGCTTCTCCACTTCCAAATTTGGAGCAACCGGAGTTCCGTCCCTGCTCTTCGGACGCAAAATTGAAAGAGAATGTTCTCTTGATTTGAAATTTCGCTGGCTGACGGGATCTTTGTAGAAGCAACGGATGGAGATTAAATTCATAGCGTTTGATGCAGAACTTACGGCTAGCAACTTGAGTTCCACAAGTATATCTCTTTCTTCTTCCGGGTAGAGATCACACAGATTTACTGTCCCTTGACTTCTGTCCTCAACAACGTAGGTTTCGTAGCTTCCGGCATGGAAACTTTTCAGCTTCGTTCCTGCGCAAGCCGAAACTGCTACACTCATGTCCTTTACAACGACGCTCAGCAGGCCACCGATGCACTGAGCGAAGGCGTCTTGAACGAGACCTACGGTCTGAATGAACGAAAACGTGCCCCCTGTCTCTTCAGAAATGTTGTGCATCGTGCTCAACTCCGAAGCCAAAGGCATGGACGGGGACTTGAACGTTGGCGCTCCGCCTCTGTTCATGGATGGGAAAAAAACAGAACCGCGAGAATTGACGATGTAGGTGTCGTGGCCATCCGAGAGCAGCATGATGCTCGTCACGGGGTTCCGTTGGCGACGATCTTCGAGCACCTTCATGCCTATTCTCAAACCCTCGGCGATATTCGTGCTTCCCGCGCAGACCAGTTGATCGACGACGAGTCTCGCTTCGTGTTGGCCGTCTAGAGCCATGCTTTTCAAGGGAAAAACTCGCTTGGCCTTCGTAGAGAATATGACAATGGATAACCGATCCGCTGGGCTGAGATTTGATATCACAAAAGCCATGGCCCGTTTCAAGAGCGACAGCTTCATTCCCGTCATGCTTCCGCTAACATCGAGCACCGTAACAAGATCTATCGACGCACGGCAACCTGGATCTATAACTGTATTTCTCTCGCAGTTTTCGTAATTCTGTTTCTTGCAATCTTCGCTGGCCGGTGGAGCCTTAACATGCACCAGCATTGTAAAATTCTCTGAAGCTTCAGTGGCAGCAACGGCTTCGACCTCGTGATGCAATGCTATTCTCAATTTCCATACATTTGCAGCAGCTCGATCGCTTGTTCTTTAAGGATCGACGACTAAACCCTTGAATTCGAACTCTTGGTCATCATCGGGTTCTAAGCTTGTTTGCCTTTCAATCTCTCGCAAGTTCGAAATCGAATGCAGGGGCTCGTCGTCGTCGTACACGGTCGGTTCTAAGCTAAAGCTTTCACGACGATTTCTATAGGTTGCGATCGAATCGTCTAACATTCTGAGCACCGGATCCAATCTTCTTTGGTCCTCTTCTGCAGATCTCAAACGAACTCCTCGTCTCTATCAAAACTGTGCTGCCTACGATTCTGTAGGTTTCCATTTATAACCATCGGTGTAGTCACAGCGCTCCCAATAAGATTATTCTCAGCTTCCTTTACGGGAACCTGCCACGGTACTTCCTTCCGTTTTGCCCGGCAAACTGGACAGATCAAGTTGCCGTGACTGACATTGGAGACGACGCAGGGAAAATGAAAAGAATGAGAACATTCTGCTGTAAAGATCGCATGCCCGTCCCCAGAATTGATCGTTTCCAAGCATATTGTACAGCATTCCTACAAGATCAGAACATCGACAAAATAAACTATCGTCATTCGTGGCCATTCTTTAATGCCCGCGCACAAAAGATCTGCATTTAATCAAAACCACACAAAGTTCACACAATTTTGTGTTACGATTTAAAGTTTATATCCACATTCAAGCATTACAAGGCAAAAGATCGAATACAATGACTAAGGACAGGACATTTTTATTGTTCTTCCACCATTTAAAGTTTTAAACGGCATCCAAGCATCCAAAAAACCGAAATCAGGGTTATTTTCACGATTCTTTAACAAAATTCAAGCATCACAGAACCGAAAATGGAATCGGAAAACTGTGAGACAGAACTTTTCATAAAAAAATCTTTCGCCTCTTTCTAGCATTGTGAGACCGAAGATCGAATCCAATTACTACTCTACAAAGGAACTTAATTTCTTTCGCCTGTTTTTAGTATTGTGAGACCGATGATCGAATCCAATTACTACTCTACAAAGGAACTTTTCAAAAAAAAATCTTTTGCCTCTTTCTAGCATTGTGAGACCGAAGATCGAATCCAATTACTCCTCTACAAAATAGTTTATTTTCGAAAACTTACTTTCGGCCTTCGAATCCCGTTGCCTGACAAATTCTGTGGCGGCAACGAGGAATCCCATGTGGAACGAACTCCACGGCGCGAATGCCATCACATAAAATGCCTGTCCCGTTTCCATTTCGTCCGTGTCTCTTCCCCTTGCCATTGATCTAACGCTTGAAATTTGTTTAATCGTCTAACATCTAATCATATGGTGCACAAAATGACAGGTAGACAATGAGGGAAGTTGATTTCAGAGGGAAACGCCTTACGGCGTAATTATTGATAATTAAATAAAATTCTAGAAACCTTATTTTGACACGTGTAGTTATAACTTTATTTTAAACTATTATTATTAATTATAAGAGTAATTAATATATTTAGATTAAACATATATACATTAAAAAAAATATGGAATTAAATTGTTAACCATGAAGATTTACCTCAAATTTACCATGGAAATTCTTAATCTATAAATAGGCTTTGTTACAATACTATGAACCAATACCATGACCTATTAATACTACATGCCCAAATAACTATAAATCATTGCTATAGTGCTATGAATATTATATAATATTCCAAGGAGGTTAAACCCCTACCTAATTATTATTAATAATTAAATTAAAATCTTGGAAGCTAAATTCCAAAAGAGATATACCTAAAAAAAAGTCAAAATGTAGAAATATTTACATTTTTTTTTAAATGAGATATATTTACATAGTTCACATTGAAATATTTTACTTATTATGCACATTGCTATATTTTACTTATTATGCACATTGAAATATTTTATTATAAGTCATATTCTTCACATTAAAATTTTATTAATGTTATTATTATTATTAAATACACCACATATTGAAATATTCTATTTACCACCTATATTGGATACACACACTGTGTGTAATTTCTCATTATTTAAATTGCATTTTAAATGATGATGATGATGGTGGTGGTGGTGGTGGTTAACGTCCACTGATCAGACCTAAAGAAACAAATTATTTAGTTTGATTTAAGATTTTATTCCTATGCTCAAAAAGCTTGGATAGAAGCCTCCTGAGCTCATTATAATTTTGACATCGTAAAAGGCTAGGAAGGCCAGTATTGCAACAAAGATTATGAAATTAAGATCTAATGTGGTTGTACGCGGGGCACTCTATGAGGAAGTGATTTTCATCCTCGATGTTCATATTCTCACAGAGATGGCAGATTCTTTCCATCCATGGTGTTTTAGGAATTGCCCAACCACCCGTTTCATTATGGAGTTCCTAAGAGTTTGTTCTAATCTTGGCTATATTAATTTTCTTCTTTGAGCTAGTTAAAACAGAGAGATACTTTTGATATTCTAGGGTGGGGTTGATGACCTCCTTATAATATCTTAATTTTCTTTTAAGCTTCTAAATCTTCTCACACACAAATTTTTTCTTTGAACTTAGAAGTAAACAATATTTTTAATGTTATAAATGTTTTGCATGCAAACATTCCTCGTCGATCTTCCTAATGGTTATAACCAGGCCTTGGTGTCTTTATACCAACCTCATTTGAGCCTTAGGTGGTTTTGGCTGGAATTTAAAGCTAGCTTAGGAAGTCTATGGTCTCCTATGTTATCGAGTTTGTGCTTGTACAATGGAAGCCTAGTCATAGGTGGTTTTGGCTGGAATTTAAAGCTAGCTTAGGAAGTCTATGGTCTCCTATGTTATCGAGTTTGTGCTTGTACAACGGAAGCCTAGTCATAGCTAGGCTCTCGATAGGGGAAATACCCACTTTTATAAGGAGAATAGGATAGGGTGTATTGCTTTTAATTTTGAGGTTATACGTTATAAAACGCTTCTGGATTTGCTCAATCTTTCGCAAGGATTCTCTAGAGATGCTGCAACCCCAAACATCACATCCATATAAGATAACGGGAGTGACTAAAGTTTCAAAAAGGAGCTTCTTTCTATCCCACATTACGAGGTTTGTTGTTTAGAAATTATTTTCAAGACCAAAATTAGCTTTCCACCCCCCATTAATCCTTTTCTCAAAGCTATAGTTCCAGTTGAGCTTGTGATGAATATCAATTCCTAGGTACTTGTAAGAAGACACTTCTTCCAAGTTACTATTGTCATACATAAAATTAGCGTAAGTGTCCTTCTTGGATTTGATAATCATAACTTTTGTTTTGTGAGTGTTAACAATCATACCTATGGTAGAGCAAAAATCCCTAAGAAGTCTAAGTTGCTTATCAAGATCAGATGGGCACCTTGCGAGAAGAATAATATCATCAGCATAAAGAAGAAGGATGATGACTATCTCGTTGAACAAGTAGATTATGTAGACCACACAAATTAAACTTGGAATTGTTACATTCAAGACATAATTGACAAAAAAATATACCTAAAAAAGGGTCAAAATGTAGAAATATTCACTATTTTTTTTAAAGAGAATCTTTTACACAGTTGACATTGAAATATTTTATTATAAACCACATTCTTCATATTAAAACAATTATTATTATTATTATTAAATATAATACATATAAAATACATATATAATATATATATATATAATATATATATATATATATATATATATATTTGACAGGAACGGTTATGATGCCTTGTATTAATCTTGGGCAGAATGCCAAAATCTGATTACATTTTGAGCTTCTTTGTCCTGCTGCATTTCTTTGCTAAGGATGAAGCTGAAGCTTACAATTTTCTTCCTTGGATAGACCCCCTCTGAGTTAATTTCGGGGATTTCCCCCACTTGAAAATACAAACAAATTGATTTAGTAATAGGCAGTAGAACATGGCAACAGTTTATTTATGGAATGGGCTCCCATGATTCTTCATCCTCTTTCAGCTTGATCCCAGCAGAGAGAGGGACAACTTTATTAGCTTCGATGTCCGCCTTTTTATTATGAATTCTCAACACGTGATAGTACTTCAAGTCCTGGAAGCGGTTTTCCATACCTTTGATAGTCCATTTCTTTGAGGATCTTGAGTCCTTGGAAGAGGGTCAAGGCCTCAGCTTGAATGCTGGTAGTGTAATCTAGTCCCTAGGCGTAGGAGCGAATTTTTTCCCCGGATTGATTTAGGACAACACCTCCTGCACCAGCTTTGCCCGGATTTTCCTTTGCTGCTCCATCAAAGAAAAGGAAGTGCCTTGCTTGTGATTTAAGCCACTCTTGAAAGTCATTCTCGGATTTTCTTATTTGCCATTATTTGAAAATGAGGGCTTTTTTTACTGCTGGCTGAAATTGGAGTTCTAGCGTTGATCCCCATGCTATATCCTGTTGTCTGAGGTTGGTGTCATCTTTTATATCAATCAGGAATTCCTTTATGTGGCTTTTTATCTTGGTTTCCAGGACTTTGTGACTCTGTTTTGTGTCTCTAAATATTCTTTTGTTGCGCTCTATCCATAACTGCCAACAGATGATTTTTGGGAGGACAGCCCATGTTGCCCTGATAATCATATTTTTAGGGGGAGGACCTGGGAATCTGAATGACCATTCAGCGAAAAGATCACAAGTGGAGCAAGGGACAGTGAAATTTGGGTCCAGATCATAAGTAAAATAGGTCTAGATTTGTCTGGAGAAACTTCATTCTAGCATTAGGTGGATTGTTGTCTCAACGCTTTCATACACAGAGGACACATGGAAGGGTCGTGGAAGCCTTTTTCTGCAGGTTATCATAAGTTAATATTTTCCGGTGGTAGAAGACCCAGGTAAAGAAATCGACCTTGGGCCATGAGGGCTGGTGCCAAACGCCTTGCCATGGAGCTGGATTCGGAGGGACGTGAGGTTTCTCATTCAATTTGGCATACCCCTGTGCTACTACGTAACCTTTGGCTTTTGGCCCCCAACCCATCACATCTCTCTTCCTCGATTGCGTGGGAGCCAATCCTTGGAGGGCATCTAACAACGTGCTCCACTCAGAGTTCAGGTTGGCTAGCACATTTAATTGCTTCTAGCCTGCCCAAATCGAATTATTCCAACATGAAATATCCCACAGAGATTTCATTCCTTCTCTATCCATCCAACAACGCAGCAAGTTAATGGAGGCTCTGGCTTCTATTGGGTCTTTGTTCATGATTCTGTCCGACCAGATATTGATTTTCTTACCATTGCCTAGTATCCAGTAGGAGTGGGCGATGATTAGAGTTGCGGCTCTGTCATAGATTTGGAGGAATGTCGAATTAGGCAGGTGAATCACATTTTTTAAGCATCTGGATCTTGAGCCTCTGAAATATTTTTTCCAAAGCACCTTTTGAGCCCAGCCAGGATTGGGGGTGATGATCCTCCACACAATTTTTGCAGCCATTGCTACATTTTATTGACGAAGATTCTTAAAATTTAGGCCTCCTTCCCACAACGGCTTGGAGATGATATCCCAGCTGACAAAAGGGATTTTTTTTTCATTTTGTTTCCCTCCCTTCCAAAAAAACCTCCTTATGTATTTCTTCATTTTGTTTAGTATGTATGCCGAAGCGAGGAGACCTGCAAATTGGAATAGGGGCAAGCTGTTGAGGACAGATTTTATTAAGACTGTTTTGACTGCAGCATTCAGCCAGGAATATCCCCAGGCTTGAATCTTTGCCTTGAACTTTTCTAACTGAGGAAGCCAATCTTTGCTAGTTGGTCTCTTTTGAGAAATTGGGAGGCCCAGGTATTTAAAGGACGACCAGGAGGAGGAAGCTTCGAAGCCCAAACATTTGGATAAGGCAGATAGCAGTCTAGGCGAAGTGTTCCAACTGAAAATATGGCATTTTCTCTTGTTAACAACACTGCCTGAAGCTTCACTAAATTCATCCAGGACCTCTTTAAACTTTGAGGCAGAGGGAACAGAGGCGGGACCTAACATTAATGTATCATCTACAAATAAAGCATGAATGATATTTTTGGTTCCTCTTGCAATGCGCAGACCATTAATTTCCTGATCCTGCAACTTTTTATCTAGCAGGAAGCTGAGGGCTGAGGCCTGGATGACAAAGAGCAGGGGGGATAGAGGGCACCCCTGCCTGAGTCCTCTCGAGGCTTTAAAGAAGTCTGTGGCTCTTCCATTAACAAGAGGAGCTATCCATGGCTCCGAGATGCAAGCCCGAATCCAATTAATGAAGTTTGTTCCAAAACCTAGCTTACACATAACATTCAAAAGGAAGTTATGATTGACTCGCTCAAAAGCATTTGCTAAATCAAGTTTGATCACCATACCTTGCTCTTTTCGAAGTAGACTTGAGTGTATTGCTTCCTGGACCAGTAGAAAGTTGTCCACGATCTGCATTCCATGGATGAAGCCTCCTTGATTCTCTGGAATTGTTTTGGGGACGATAAACTTCAATTAGTTTGCAATTATTTTTGTGATCAATTTGTACCCTGTATTACATAGAGAGATCGGCCGAAATCTGTTGAAGTTATTGGCACCTTTTTCTTTGGGTATGAGTGCTAAAAACGCAGAATTGGTACTGCCTCCGATTTTCTAAATAATTTGGAATTTTTGAACCATTTTGAGAAGATCTTTTTCAATAATCGGCCAGCACGTTTGGAGGAATCTAGCAAAGAAACCATCCGGCCTAGGGGCTTTGTCCGGATCCATGTCGAAGAGTGCCTTTTTCACCTCATCTTTAGTGACTTTGGCCTCCAGAGATTCTTGCTGAGAAATTACAGAGGGTATATTAACTAACAGCTCCGGGTAGTGACTTGGGTCCTTGTCTTCACTATATAGATTCTGGAAATGAGTAAACGCAACTCTTTTTATATGCTCAAAATCCTTATGGATATCTCCCTCCTCTTTAATTTCTGAGATAGTATTGAAACATTTCCTTGCCTGGGCTTGTTTATGAAAGTAAGCAGTGTTCCTATCCCCTGCTTTGAGCCAGAGATTCTGAGATTTCATTTTCCAATACTCTTCTTCAGCTAAACAGGCCTTGTGATATTGTTGTTGTAAATGGGCTTCTTGTTCTAATGAGTCCTTTGTAGGCATTGCGTTTTCCATACCATTATGATGAGAAACAAGAGCTGCTTTAATGGTTTTCCTTATTGTGGCTCGGTTGGACAGTGTTTTGGCCCATCTTTTTAGGGCTCTTTTCACCCTTCTGAGTTTTTCCTCCCAAATATAGAATGGCGATCCTTTGACTGGATGGTTCCAACATCCCTTGACTGATTGCAAGAAATCATTCTCCTTTACCTAAAGAGGGCTGAACCTAAAAGGGATGGGGCCCAGATCATGATGAGCTAACAGGTCTAATTTTATGGGCTTATGATCAGAGATGCTGTTGGCAAGAATATACATTCTAGGCTCTAATCCTAGCAACAGAAAGGAAATTTGAATGATAAACCTATCTAATCTGGCAGCAATGTGGCCAGGGTCCACTCTTTTATTAGACCAAGAGTACTTACCTGAAGAGGGTTTGATGTCCAACAAATCCCAGCCTTGCACTATGTCCTCCACCCATTCTCTAGCCAGATCTCTGACTATGATGCCTCCCCTTTTTTCTGATGGGTGTAGGGTAAGATTAAGATCACCACAATTATTATGTTTTCCAGGTCTGTCAAATCTGCTTGTTGTCTTAGAGAATCCCAGCAGTCTTTTTTTTCCCCAACATTGAGTGGAGAGTAAACGTTGAAGAGGCAGAACGTTTGCTTAGTATCTAGGTTCTGCATTTTCAGCATCAACCAATGGATATTCCTGACCTCGAATAGAACTGTAAATTTATTGGCATTCCAAAGAGTACCTATTCCTCCTGAGGCGCCCCAGGCGGAGATTGCTCGTGCTTCACTTTTATTCCAGACTTTCTTGCTTGTTTGAAGGAAGGCTATGTCTTCCAGCTTTGTCTCCTGGACGAGCAGTAGATATGGGGTTTCTGTCCTGATTAGGCTTCTGATGGATTCTTCTTTAATTTTTCTCCCCGTCCCTCTGCAGTTCCAGGAGATGACCTTCATTATTTATGCTTCAGGTGGGCTCCCTTGGAGCCTTGGGGCAGATTTTTCAATATCTTTGGCTTTGAAGCTAGCATTTTCTCCAAGGTTGGCTGACTGCCCTGGAGTTTTTCTTTATAAGTCTCCTTCTCCCTTTTTTCCCTGTCTGTTTTCCGGCCTCTTGTTGATCTTCTTACCGGGGTGTGGGATTCTCCTATTTCTCCTTCCTCTTCTGATTCTTCAGTTTCCTGCTCTTCTTCTTCATCTTCTATGATCATGCCTTTTGGACTTGTTCCTTTGAGTGAGGCCGAGGGAGCTTCTTCCTCGTCCTCTGGGACCGTGTCTTTGGGGTTTTCAACTTCTTTGGGGGAAGATGGAGGTGTGCTTTTCCTTGAGGATTCTGGCTTTTGGATCTCTATGTCTGGGGTGTCTTCTGTCGGTTGGCTTAAAAGGTCAAATTTGTTTTCTTGCGCCTTTTTGGTAGGGGGCCTCTGGGCATTAACCTGAAAATTGCCTTTACTGGATGGTCCACCCTATTTCTGCCCCTTGTGATTGGCTCTAGCTCGTCTTACTTGGTTCCAACCCTCTTCGTTTCCTTTCTCTGGCTCTGGGTTAGTCGGGCAATTTCTAGCGAAGTGCCCATACACGTGGCATTTCCTGCATTTGAATGGCAGTTGTTCATAATCCAAGATTTGCACATGGGACCAGCTGCTGACTTTGATTTTGATTGCTTCTGGTAAACCCTCCTCTAGATCTACCTCCACACAGATCCTGGCGCAATCGTACTGATCCTTGTTGCTTGCCCGATCTATGAATTTCCCGAGGGAGTTGCCAATGTGTTTCAAGGAGTCCCAGTTCCAACAGTGAACCGGCAGATTTGGGAGACGAACCCATACTGGAACAGACTTGGGAACATCTACTGTTGGGTCAAAATCCGAGGTCCATTTGTTCAGGTAGAGACCCTGAGGACCCATGAAATACGGTCCATTTCAAAAGGTCAGGTCTTTGTCCTCTCTGGAGGTAAATTCGAAAAGAAAATACCCTCGCTCTAGAAAGTAAGAGGTAACGCTTTGACTGATCAGGGGCGCCCAATTCCTGTTAAACCATTGCTCTGTAGTTTTCGGGGAGGGCCAAAGTCCCGTGAATTGACCAATAAGACCCCGATCTGCCAGCGACAAAGCTACTTGCATGGGGGTCTCCGGAGGTAAAAGATCTCTGGAATTTCATCTAATTTCTTGACGAATTTGGAGGCATCATTTCTTTTTTTCGAAGGCAGGCCTGCCAGGAGCTGATTAAATGCATCTACGGCAGGACCGGAGGGCGGATCTTGGCCCTAAGACTCCATCAGGCTTGATGACGGCCGCCACAAGGGCAGCGCAGCAGAGGCCACACCCTAGCCAGAAGGACGACTGGCTCTCTTGGATCCGATCAGATCTGAACCAGGGAGGTCCACAGAATGCAGAAGCAGCGAATAGCGAGGAGGAACGCAGGTTTAGAGCCCGCAAAGGTCGGGACGAGGGGAGCCGAGGCTCGCAGTGCAGACCTGGTCGCGCTCAGCGACTCGCTCTCAATCCAGGAAGATCTCGGAATAAATGATTTATAATTTTAAATACATATAAATATTACTTAACACCACATATTGAAATATTTTATTTATTACCTATTTTGATATTATTATTATTATTATTAATGTTTTTTAAATGAGAATTATTATAGTTT
>APFE031067932.1:2187-17875 GCA_000404065.3 Pinus taeda | reverse complement strand
CTGGACCCCCACCATTGTCTTTCTCAGCATTTTCAGTTTCCTTAATTGTAGCACAACTTACTATTTTTAGCAGTTTTTCGGGTCCTGAACTTCTGGAACTGTTTTGAGGCCCTAAACGACATTTTTTGGGGAATCCGGGGGCAACACGGGTCCATGGAACATGGACCGGTGTTGCCCATTCCAACAATGATAGTGCTCGAATAGATCTTTCTAATGAGCTATTGTACGCGTCAAACGGAGATCATATGCTAAAGTTACGACCCCGGGAAGTTGATGTACCAACTTACCCCCAAACGGGGCCCACAGTTTGGCGTTTCATCTCCTAGGGTTAGGTTTTGGAATGTTAAGGGTTTTTCATTGTTTCTCAACAATAAATAGGCCTTCGAGCCTCATTGTAAGTCAGTTCAGAGGCATGTAGCCCACACATCTCTTCTCAGAGATAGCTACCATCGCCCTAGCTAGTTTATTTCCATTTCTGATTGTAAGCATATTTCAGTATTTTCCATTAATGAAATGAAGTATTATTTCCGCTGCATATTTGTGTATATGGTTATCTCTGTAATTTGTTGCGTTCCTGTTTAAATCCGGATCACCACTTTATTTATTAATTATGGCACATTGCAACTAATTGTGGTCCCTTTCTTAAATGTGGGTCAACCACTTATAATTATTAATACAGACTTTATTGACTCCTTAATTAACTATGACTATGACTCGACCCTATTGGGTTTATTACATAAATAAAGGGTTTAGGGTTGGACCCTAACATGCCCTCCCCCATCAAAAGCAGCCTTGTCCTTAAGGCTGAAGCTATGGAAACTGCTAAAGAATAGTGGTTGGTTCCCAGGTTGCATCTTCTGGAGAGGTGTATTTCCACTTGACGAGGACTTCCTTGATCTTGTGACCATGCAAATGTCATTGTCAAGTATCGAGGACCTATTCAGGTTGGAGCCAGAGTGAACCTTCTTCATCCAATTCAAGTAGATTGGTTTGAATTCTGCAATTATTCCCACCACTTTCTTGAGGCATGATACATGGAAGACTGGATAGATTTTTGAAGTTGGTGGCAAGGCCAGCTTGTAGGCTACTGCTCCAATGTGCTGAAGTATTTGAAAGGTTTGTATAATTTTGGAGCTAATTCTCATAGCCCTTTTCTTTGAGCGATGTTTGATTATATGGTTGCAGCCGCAGGAATACATGATCCCCTTCTTGAAATGTGCACTAGGAATGATGTTGGTCTACCTGTTGCTTCATTCGATTTTGAGCTTGATGGAGATTATCTTTGAGATGAGCTAGCTTGGCTGCACGGTTCTGTAGGAGTTGATCAACTGCTTGCACCTTAGAGCATCCAGGGATATAAGAAATAGGTGAAGGTGGGAGTTGGCCATAAACTGATTCATATGGAGTCATCTTGTTGGCTTCATTATAGTTAGTATTATACCACCATTAAGCTAAAGGTAGCCACTGTACCCATTGATGCTACTTTTCTGAAGTGAAGCACCTTAGGTATGCCTCTAAAAATTTGTTGACTACTTCAGTTTGACCATCAGTTTGGGGATGATAGGAAGTACTTAGTTAGAATCGGGTTCCTTATAGCTTGAAAATTTCTTGCCAAAAGTTACTGGTGAAAGTCGGGTCATGATCAGACACAATGGAAGTGGGCATGCCATGCAGTTTGAAGATCTGGTCCATGAAAGCTTGGGCCACCAAATTGGGGGTAAATGGATGGGGTAGAGCACAAAAATGAGCATATTTAGAAATTATATCCACAACCACCATGATGACTGATTTGTTTCCCGACTTTGGGAGACCCGTAATGAAATCCATAGAAACATCCATCTAGACGGAGGCAGGGATTGGCAATGGTTGTAAGGTTCCTGGTAACTTGATTGTTTCTCCTTTGTGGCATTGACACACATCACATTCAGCTACAAAAGTAAGAATGTCAGTTTTCATGCCCATCCAAAAGAAAGAATGACAAGTGCGAGCATAAGTCTTCTGAAAGGCTGCATGGCTTGCAGTGGGAGATGAGTGCAACTCTGCCAAAATGCACTTTTTGAGGGTGGATTTCGTGATATAACTACTTAATCCTTGTAGCAAAGAATTTCATCCTTCCAAGAGTAGCCAACTAAGGAATTAGGATCTACTCTCAAGTTATTAATGAGTTGGGAGAGAGGGGTGTGAAAACCATTCCTTGCGGGCTTCTTCAATCCAATCTAGAATGGGAAGAGAGATTGATAGCAGGGTGCTTTCATCCTCAAATTGGCGTAATAAAGCATCCACTACTACATTTTCATGCCCTTTATTATAAATTATCTCATAATCATATCCCAACATTTTGACCAACCACTTATTTTGCTGTGGTGAGGATATAAGTTGCTCCAAAAAATATTTGAAGCTTTGATGGTCTTTGCGGATTTGAAAACGCCACCCCAATAATATGGTCGCAAGCTATCTACTGCATGTAATATGGCCATCATCTCTTTCTCATAGATAGGTAGTCCCAAATGTTTCCCACTCAGTTGTTGGCTGGTGAACGCCAAGGGCCGACCTCCCTGCATTAAGACAATACCAATACAAGTACCTGAAGCATCACATTCAATCACAAAAGATTTGGTGAATTCGGGTAGTGCCAATACTAGAGTGGAACACATGGCCTATTTGAGATCCATAAATGCCTGTTGTGCTGCATCAGTCCAGAGGAATGAATTTTTCTTGAGAAGGTTAGTGAGGGGTCTAGCAATGCTACCATAATTGTGGATAAAATTGCGATAGTAGTCGGTGAGACCCAAGAATGCCCTCAAACTCTTCAAGGTTTTTTTTGGGGCTAATCTTGTATTGCCTGTATCTTTTTGGGATCAACCTCGACACCTTCACGACCCACAATGTGTCCCAAATACTTGAATTCTTCCCTGCCAAAAGAGCACTTCGAAAATTTGACAAATAATTTGTGATTCCGGAGCAGTTGCAAGATCATGTCTACATGCTGAAGATGTTTTTCCCGGGTTAGGCTGTAGATGAGAATGTCATCAAAGAAAACGAGGACAAATTTTCGGAGATATGGTTTCAGTAGGTGGTCCATGAGGCTTTGAGAAGTGGATGGGGCATTACAGAGACCAAATGGCATGACCAAGAATTCATAATGGCCTTCATGAGTGCAGAAAGCAGTCTTGGGAATGTCTACTTATTTCATGTGTATTTGGTGATAGCCAGAGTGAAAATCTAGCTTAGTAAATAATTGAGCACCATGTAGTTCATCAAGCATATCATCAACAATTGGGATAGGGAATTTGTCTTTGACAGTGAGCTTGTTAAGGGCCCGAAAGTCTGGACACATGTACCATTCCCCATATTTCTTGAGAACCATGACCATTGGTGATGAATAAGGATTGATGCTAGGACAAATAACATCGGCTTCAAGGAGTTCCTTGATGATTTTTTCAATTTCATTATTTTGGGCAAAAGGATATCGATATGGGTGCACATTCAATAGTTGTGCCCCTGGGACCAAAGTGATGCTATAATCATGTTCCCCTCTAGAGGGTGGAAGCCCTTTAGGTTTGTTAAATACTTACTGGTGGTGGTTTAAGACCTGTTGCATCTCAGGATGAATATGAAGAGTAGTGGATTCTATGGCCTGGATGGCATTAAACTGGGAAATAACTCCATGATGGCCCTTTTTCAACAACTTTTCCATTCAATGTGAGCTGATGATAGAAGGAGCACCTGCCTGGAGTCCACAGAGTGTATGCATGTGGCCATTCTACTTAAAGCTCATATATAACTCCTAAAAATCCATTGTGATTGGTCCTAGTGTGCGAAGCCATTCAGCACCCAAGACAATGTCACAACCACCCATGTTAATCACAAACATGTGGGCCTTTAGGTGGTGGTCTCCCATCTGAAGTTTAATATTTTCGCAGTGGCCTTCACATTTCGCTGTCCCCCCATCAACAATAAGGACTTGGAAATTGGAGATTTCTCTTACAAAACAATGAACAACTTCGGTGACTCATTGATGGATAAAGTTATGAGTGCTACCAACATCAATCAATACTACTACAGGGCGATGTTTAATAAAGCCTCTGATTTTAAGTGTTTGGGGCACAAAAATGCCTGCCAAAGCATGTTGCTATATAATTGGTTCCTTTGGTGTAGCTGTGAGCTCATTGTCCTACTGGGTTTCCTCAACTTCATCCTCTGGTCCCCAAGGGGTGGGGCTTCCTCTGATGAGTTGTGATCAGTAACATCAATTTGAAAGAATTTTGGTTCCTTGGATTTATGCCCCGGGGTGTATTTGTAATCACAGTAGTAGCACAATCCTTGTTTTCTTCTTTCAACTATTTCTATTGGGGACACCATTTGAACCTTAAGTGTTTGGGTAGGGCCCTGAGCCTGGGTGGGGCATCCCTTGGCTATGAAATTTGGACGAGTGGACTGGGTAGCTAAAGCATGTTCCACTTCGACAGCCTTTGTGTAGGTGTCTATCCATGTAGGTGGGTGGTGCATCCAAACACGTGCTTGGATGGCTTCTTTGAGACCACTTATAAAACATTCCAAGTAGAATTCATCTCCTAGACCTTCTGTTCGGATGACCAATGTCTCAAAAGCTGCAATGTAGTCTTTTACTGTGCCTGTCTATCGGAGCTTAGTAAGACGACCCAAAAAATTAGATTCTCTGTCAAAGCAGTCATCAAGGGATTTTGAGAACACTTGCCAAGTTATGTTCCTAGGATAGCATTTCTGATGCCACTGCCACCATTACCATTTCTCTTGGTCCAAGTAAAGGGCTCCCACACGTAGTTTAGTTGGATCATCTAGAATGAAATATTGTTCTGTTTGTTCTATCCATACTGCTGGATTAAAGCCATCAAATTTATACATGTCCAACTTGGGTGGCTGAGGGTGGGAATGTTGGTGATTTCCATGGAAGTCTATATGATGTCTAGATTCTCTTTCAAGGTGTTCATCAATACCATGTGCCTCAGATGCAACCCTGACGTGCTCTTTTTGAATTGTGCAATGAATTGTGTAATTGTCTGCATCTCTTCCTGGAAAGAATCCAACTTCTTTTCAAGGTGCTCGATCTTCTTGTTGGCCATGTCTTGAGCTCTGGTTTCTACCATACACCGATCTCGATCACTTGATGTCACTTTGAAAAATTTTGGGACTGCCAGAAAATTGAAGCTGAAAAGTGAATGGTACCACTACGATAAGCTCGTCGTCCTGAATCTTATGCGTTAAGTCTCCTGTCAGCGCCCCGAGAATGCCTCAATTTTTTTTTTGTTTGTACTCTGAATGGAGTTTTACTCCCTGCTGATCAATATTGCAGTGGCCAATTTTTAGGAAACTTGATCCTATCCAATGTCCTGCGAAAATCGGGCCTAGGCTGTAGCAGCCACAAGCCTTACTGCGCAGAGGGTCAGATTTTCCTGCAAAACCCCAATGGTTGAATGTGAGTTGGACTGCGGTGGCAGAACACCAACTGGTGGATCTAATTAGTGTGGCGATGACAGAACCCCAACTGGTGGATCTGATATTGCAAATAGGCTAATGGGTAATCTTCGGAGAGTTGAGGGAACTATGGTCACAAAGGAGTGTCAGGTGCTATAGATCACAATATACATAAGGGTCCAACAATAGTACTCAGCCCAATCTTTTAGGGTGCTAACTAAGTAGGATCAACCGTATCCTTAGCCATACTACCCGACTACCCTATTGTACACGCGAGTAATCTCCTCGAGTGTTGTTCTCAGTGTACTGTAGCAGTAAGACGGTTGACGACTTATCTAAGGCGAGGTTTCAGGTGAGCTCAGGGGCCTTCTGGTATACCCAGAGCATACGTGGAAGGAAATACATGCACGGTTCTGCCTAATGCACTACTACTCGAAGGGGTACCCACAGGGGTTACAAGGGAGTCCAACAAGCGTGACCACCTCTTTTATTTCTTGCATGCATGCCTCCCCAAATCCAAAGGTTTATGTGCTCAATGACAAATCCTGTGGTTTAAAGACGTCGAAACACATCTCCAGACTAAAAAAAATATGCCAAAAATGGAGGTACCACCGGCCCTAGAAAGTGCTACGATACCACTTGTTATGCTCTTAACCTGCGAGAAATTCCAGAATACCAAATATGCGAAGAAATACAACCCAGAACACAGAATAAAATGAGAAAAACAGCAAATATTTTATTATTCAGAGATGAAATCAATGTTCACTTGCCTCTTCGAGGGGCAACCTCTAGCAGATCAAAGCTCGATTAAAAATAAGACTTGACGATCTTTCCCTTATAACTATGAATATTTATAGATAAATGACCTTCAACAACCTAATGACTAGTGGTCCTTTGCATAACAAGGGTTAACCACTTTATTTATTAATTATGACCCATTGCAACTAACTGTGGTCCCTTTCTTAAATGCGGGTCAACCACTTACAATTATTAATATGGGCTTTATTGACTCCTTAATTAAATATGACTATGACTCTGCGCTATTGGGTTTGTTAGATAAATAAAGGGTTTAGGGTTGGACCCTAACAGGCCTACTAACAAAAACTCTTACTGCCACCCATTAGGGGCACCAAATTACACAGGAGTCTGAAAACCACCCCTGGTGATCAATCCCTGAGATGAAACTTCTTTTCACAAGATTTATCTCCCAACCACACCCTTGATACATTGTGCATGAAATTGGAAGGATCCAACCATGCCATAAGCCTTTTTTCATGTGGTAATTACCGAAATATTTCATTTATGTGCATGCGGTGGCGAGATCTATGTGACTTTTTCAAGGCTAGCCTACAAGTCAATGTCTAGAATTACCCAAAACTTTCTAGACTCATGTCTCAGGTGATAACAAGTCTAAACAACCAATACTCAAGCAATATCTTGAGAAATATATGCCTAATACATGATACACATTTCTTCAAACAAATAGTAAACATAGAAGCTACAGGTCATGAATGCATATCTGATCATGAACTTCTGAACTTCTTCAGAGAATTATCAAGAAGGTCTGATGCCCTCTCAAGGTAGATGAAACCACACTTGTTAGCCTATGCATTCATCAACCATTCAATCACTTATCAAATCATGAACAAGATCCATAACAAGAGAATATTATATAACCATGCATACAACCAACATATAATCCATGACAAACCAACCATAAGATCAACATAATAACTAATCCAAGTTGTCATCAATCACAATGAGGAAATAAATTATATTAACATATGCAATATCCAACCAAGTCATGGATTCCCATGTACCATTTGACCATATATTGGGCTGAACCAAATATCTCTTTCAGCCAATCATCCCCGTGCCATATTCCAAGAATGCATGTGGGATCATATGGGTTAAACCAAAATAAAATGTACTAGGTATTCTAGAGGCCAAACCACCTAAACCCTCAACCCTCAACCAAACTAATTTCACCTAAATTGATATAGAAATCACTAACATCAAAACAAGCTTGGATGCCTGCAACTTCCTTCACTAGCTCCAGTGGAATTTTCCTTTCTCCACCCATCCGTTAAACGTTCCAGGAGAAAGCCCATCTCCACCCTTTACTCTTGGGAATTTTCACGGGACCACCTCAACTAGGATCCAAGTCTAATGACCATCCAAAGCTTAATAAATGAGAGAACCCACTACGTCATGGTTATCTAGGAAATAACAAGGCAAAGCTGAAACCATTATCAATACAGGAAAATCTCATGCCAATGACAACAAAATAACCAAAGAATCAAATGCATGTATGATGCATCCAGATCCCAAAGAGTAAATCACACATGCAACTTGTTACCTGCAATGAACTCCAACTATATTTGTTGATCCAACCTTCTCTTTGCTACTCACAATTCCTTTGCTTGTCCTTTGTTTTCTTCTCTCTAAGTCCAAGCGAATGCTAAGATGCTCCTAGAATGCTCTAAGTGTGCAAGAGTGTGAAATAATGGAAGGAGAGAGCCAAAAGTTGAACTGACAATAGTTGTGAATTGTTTCTGTGATGCCTTTTTATCATTGATGTCTACTCTCTTGCTCTCCTTTTTCCTTTTTTCTTCATTTTCCTTCATTTTCTTCTAATTTCCCTTGCATGCATATTTATGTTTCTTCATCTTCCTTTTCTCTTGTTTTATTCTATTCCTCAAAATTAAATGCCATTTATTGCCTCTTTGCCTTTGCCAATGTCTTTACCACTTTCCATAGTCATTAATAAACCACAAGTGATGCCCACTTTAATTTTTACCCACCATTCAACTTGGAATAAATGTCCCATGACCTTGGTTTATATTTTTTACATGGAAAATAAACCAGGGGTTGTTACACTAAAGGGACTAAGTGATAACCCCAAATATAATAGGTCGTTGATTTTAATTTGTTGATTAACAAATTGCTTCCTGCACGAATCAAGTGATACCAAAGGACTAAGGACATATAAAAACTTAGGAAAACATGCAAACCTTCCATTTCATAGTGCGTTGTATTACCCATAAACTTATACTATTCCTGTTGATCTTAAATCCCCCCCCTGAGCTTAGTCTCTTTTCTTGTCTCTAACCTCATGACATACAACTATACTTAACATATTGGGACAAGTGCCCTCTTTACTTGTGAAGAAAGCTAGTGAAAATATGTGTGGGATATCACTCCCAACATTTACCTTATATATTCAAAGGGATCTAGGAGAAAAGGCTTGGTGAAGATGTCAACTACATGTTCTTTTGTGGATATGTACTCTAACTTCACAATCTGATCAACCACATGTTCTCTAAGAAAATGACACTTTATGAGAATATGATTCATCTTTGAGTGCATACCTATATTATCAGATATATTGATAGCAATTGTGTTGTCATACATAATGGGAATGGGTTCATCATAAATCATCTTCATGTCTTGTAATGTTTGCGTCATCCACAAAATATGCATACAACTTGCTGCAACTACAATGTACTCGACTTCAACAATATAAAGTGATATAGAAGTTTGCTTTTTTCTTAGCCAAGCCACCAAACACTTCCCTAGGAAGAAAGCACTACCACTTGTGCTTTTCCTATCATATACACTTACAACCTAATGAACATCTATGTATACAATGAAAAAAAGTTTTGTCCCTTTGAATACCATAGGCCATAGTCCATTGAGACACTTAAATAGCTAAAAATCCCCTTGGCAACTAAAAGATGACTTTGTTTGGGAGTTGATTGATACCTTACAACTACACCAACGACTTCCATAATGTTCGACCTTAAGGCTGTTAGGTACAAAATACTACAAATTATTGATCTATACATTTTTTGATTTACCTCTGGTGATTCATTATATTTTCTTAGTTTGCATCCAACAACCATAGGAGCATTGACAATGCAACATTGTTCCATCCCAAATTTCTTCAACACTTCTTTGAAGTATTTCCCTTGATAAACGAATATATCATTTGTTGATTGATTAATCTATAAGCCAAGTAAAAATTAGAGTTCTCCAAGCATGTACATCTCAAATTAAGCTTACATATCAACTGCAATTTTTTGGCTAAGTAAATCTGCATCACTACCAAAAATGATGTCATCAACATAAAAAAAATAATTAAAAGACTATCATTTTCAAATTTGATATACAAGTTATTGTCAAGTGTCCCTCTTTTGAACCCTTGTTGTTGTAGGTGTTTGTATAATATGGAATTCCATGCCTTGGGTGTTTTCTTAAGTTTGTACAATACCTTTTTCAACCTACACACTTCCTCCAGGTTATCTAACAACTAAAAACCTTCAGGCTATTCAATATAAATTTCTTCTTCAAGCTCTTGATTCATGAATGTTGATTTTACAACCATATGATATAATTTGAAATTTTTGTGACAAAAGATAAAATCATTCTAATTGCCTCTAATCTTTCCATAAGAGAACAAATTTCTTCAAAATTTATTCCTTCAACTAGAGCATAACCTTTGCATACTAATCTGGCCTTATTTCTTACAACTCATCCATTCTCATTCAATTTGTCCATAAAGACCCATTTTGTGCCAATGACATTTTTATCTAATAGTCTTGGATCTAATTCCCAAGTTTTATTTTTCTTAATATAATCAAGTTCCTCATTCATAGATTTTATCTAATGTTTATCTTGGCTTGCCTGAGAAAAAATGACTGGCTCAATCATCAACATCATTGCAATATGTGTTTGATTGGAATTATTTATTAATTTGATAGAAATTATTTAATGGGGCAATGCAATACAAAAAATATCGCTGAAACACAAATACAAAAATGCATAGAACAAGAGAGACACAGATATACGTGGTTCACCTAATTTGGTCTACATCCATGAAGAAACAACCAATCCTTCCTTTTATATTATACAACAAAATGAAGAGATACAACCTATAGAAGATTTGTCATAATTTCCTCTTCACTTTCACACAATCTCCTCTCTCTTTCTCACTCAGAATAGTAATCCACATCCGCAATACAATTCCCTCATATAAACCGAGGGGTTGTCTTCTAGGGAAAAAACCCTAAATTAAACATAAATTCTCCCATAAGATCATCCACATAATGAGCGACCTAGATTGACTGAAATTACGATATTTTACAAGGAAAATTTTCATCTATTTTTAGCTTCAAGGGTGTTTCCCCCAAATTCCTACCATGGGGGGGCTCTGAACATGAAATTTCCCCCTCCGACCCCCCAAGCAACAATAGTGGAAGGGAAATCCCCCCCACACCTCATTATCGAGGATTGGGATCCAAACATGGTTGAAACAAGACCTCTGAATCAGGAAGATAATTAGTCTCCACATCCAACAATCTCCAACTTGGAGATTGATTATATCAACTCCATCATTGCTTCACTTACTAGATAATGCTTCCACTTTGGACCTGGATATTTATCATATTCATAATCATTCTTGAAGGCCAATTGAAACTTAGCAGCATCTCAATTTCTCCCTGGCTATAACCTTTGTCAACATATTTGCAAGATTCTGTCTAGTGTGTATCTTTTCCAACTTCAACTGTCCATCATCCAAAACTAACTATATGAAATGATACCTAAGTTGTATATGTTTAGTCTTAGAATGAAATGATGAATTCTTTGCAAGATGAATGACACTCTGAATATTATTATATAACCTTCTTATCTCCTGTTTGTTACCCAAACCATCCATAAACCTTTATAACCAAATCATTTCTTTACTAGCCTCTATAACAGCAACATACTCTTCTTCCATTTTTGAAAGTTCAATAATGTTTTGCAATTTTGAAACCCCACTGACAATTGTTCCACCTACAACAAATACACGCCCTGTGGTGCTCCTCCTGTTATCTTTGTCACCTGCCATATTTGCATCAACATATCCTTGTAGAGAAATGTTTGAACCTCCAAAACATAATGCTTGATTTGTGTTACCTCTCAAATATCTGATAATCCAATGTTCTTTTCCCGAATTGTCCATATACCTGTTTACAACTCCCACTACATGTGCAATATCAGGTCTTATGCAAACCATTGCATACATTAAGCTTCTAACAACTAATGCATATGGAAATTTACACATATAATCAATCTAGGTGGATATTAGTGGCCACCCACCTATTCCACCTAGACCTCCAGGCAGTTTCATTAGTTTTCTTGATTGTAGCACAATTTACTATTTTTCGCAGTTTTTTGGGTCCTAAAATTCGAGAGCTGATGTTTTTTTGAGGTTCGCAACAAACCCATAGCCATAGACAAGGGCCTGTCGCAAATCCTATATTACTCAGATAAATATTTCTAACGAGGTATCATATGCACCAAACAAAGATCATATGACCAAGTTACGACCCCGAGAAGTTGTCTACCCAACTAACCCCAATGGGGCCAACAAACTCTTGGCGTTCCATATCCTAGGGTTAGGTTTTTTGTTGCTTAGAGTTTCCCCTTGTTGTTCAATAATAAAAGGCCCTTGAGCCTCATTGCAATACAGTTCAGAGGCATGTAGCCACCACATCTCTTCTTAGAGATAAGCTACCATCGCCTGAGCTAGTTTATTTCCATTCTTTTTGTAAGCATCTTTTAGTTCTTTGATATTAATGAAATGAAGGTTTATTTTTGTTGCATCTTTGTTTTTATGTTTATATATGTATTATGTTACATTCGTGTATAAGTCTGGATCAATGGTATTATAGCGGTCTACTCTTTCTCTGTTTTTCTTTGCATGTCCCCAACGGGATCAGGGTATAAGGAGTTAGGGCTCGAACTAGTTGAACCTTTGCAAGACCAGCCTCACAAACCTCGATGAACTCCCATGGCAGAAGAAATGAAAGAAAAGTGAGCAGGAGATTCTTTCAAATATTGCTCGAGGAATCCCTTGAGCTAAAAAGGAACTCAATGACGGATAAATTCGCTGACATCCTTTAGCGGCTACCTATAGGGGACGCATCTTCATCCAACAACCACTCTAGAGGTGCCACTCCCTTTAATGTACAATTCAACTTTAACATCCCCATATTTGAAGGCCAGATAGATGCAAATGCCATAGATAAATGGTTAAATATGTTGGAAGGATATTTTTCGGTTCATGATTTTTCGAATCAGGAAAAGGTTAATTTTCCACTCCTCAAATATCCCCCCCCACATCAAGGATTGGTGGGAAACCTACTGTGAGAAGAAAGACAAGGGGGAACCCTCACTATTTTCAGCTGCACCCACTTGGAATTCTTTTCAAGATTCCATCAAGGAGAAGTATCACACTATACGTAGCTATGAAGATAAATACATAAAGTGGACCATGCTGTGACAGGGAACGGACCAAGACATGTCAGAGTTCACAAATAATTTTCATACCCTTCGCATGAAGTTGGGTATCAAGGATTTTGAGTGGCATCTAGTACTCAAGCACTGCAATTGTCTACACAATTACATCCATGACGAGATGGAATTCCGGGACATCTCCTCACTTGGTGCTGCCTATAGATACACTGTTAAGATCGAGTAGAAACTTAAACAGAAGAAGTGGGACTTTGGGTCTTTGAATGTGAAGAAAGGGAAAGTCACCACCAAAATGCATAACAAAGGACAAATCCAAGGCGGGGTGACCCAAGACAACTCATTGAAGCCACAAGTAAATAACAACACCATGAAGACAAAGAAGGACACAGGAAAATGGTGTGAGTTCCATAAGAATCACAATCACAACACATGTGAATGTTGGTCCATGTAGTCACTGGTGGCCAAGCTGAAGGCTTTAGAACCAGATGCATGTTCCAACTTTGAGTTAGAACCCGAAAAGGGGAATGACAAAGGGAAGTAGATTATTGATGCAGAGCCTAGTGCCACCATTGCCACTACCAAGATCCAAAAGATTAAGCTCGAAGATCCAGAGGAGGGGGACGTCTCTGCCACTAAAAAATGTCGGTGATGGGTTCTCTGCTATAGTTCATTGTCGACAATAGAAGAAAAATAACCTCATTTTAGCAGAGGTCAATAAGCGGTTGGGCCTACTGATAACACCACACCTGCAACCATACACCATCGAGTGGCTTCACCAAGGACAAGATCTCTACGTTAGCAAACAATGTTGCCTTTCGTATAGCATCAAGTCCTTCACAGATGAGGTAACGTGTGATGTTTCTCCTCTTGAAGTTTGTGTAGAATTTTGTAGAATTTTTCTACAAATAAGCTAGCTCTAATACCATGTAGAATTTTTTATAAAAATCAGCTAGCTCTGATACCATGTAGAAATTTCCCACCTGTAGATCAACCTGGTAATGCAATGTACTAAAGCAAAACACTTGATCTACTTCTACAAACAATTCAGTGGAAGCTTAATCAACCATGAGCATCATCAATAAGAACACATATAATTGATAAGAAGGAATCAATCACACATAACACAGAAGAATTTACCGAGGGAAAGCACCTGCCTAAAACCCCATCTCTGTATTATCATACAAGTGGAAATATAGTCTGGATTACACAAAGCCATAGTTCGGAAGCTATCCAGCTCTCAGTACAATCCCTCTCCTGCTCATATACAATCAAAGGCTTCTCACAAACCTTCTCCTCTGCCCTCCAAGCCTCCTATTTCTATGCACAATTTTCCTGGGTCCTCCAGCTACAACCTATGTGATTCTCACCTCACATACAACACTTACCTTTGAAATAACTGCACAAACTTGAAGGAGATAAATCCTTATCATGGATTAGCTTTCTTTATAGGAAAAATATTCATCCAACTGATAGTACACTGTCCCTTCTCTGATCTCAACTGGGTCTTTTTCTGGAATGACATGCATGAGTTATTTAAGCTATAATATTCAGTTATCTGAAAATATCAATTGTTACATGCATGCAAGCATTAACAAACTGAATCTCATTAATTTAACAACTTGTTAAATTAATCTAACTGGACTTGACTCAGTTAACTGAGCCAACTAATTACAACTCATGCTTATCTCTTTAACTGATGGATAAATTCACCAATTAATAGATAAACTGTTGCATGTCCTCACATAGACTTCAAGTTTGTTTTTCCTTAACTAATTAACTCATGGAGATTAATTAATTAATATTTTAAACTACTGTTAAGACCAAATTCGTTTTTACTTCCTATAGATAGACCAGGGACTGCTATAAATAGGAAGGGACCCAGAAGTGCTATTTTTAGAACTTTCTATTTTTAGCAATTTCACCTCTCACCCAAGGTGGCCAATTACCTCACTAACCAAACTGCTATTTTAAGACATGCTATTTTTAGGAGTCCTATTTTTAGCACATTCTAAATTTAACATTTCTTATTGCACATTTTTCAACACTCCCTCTCAACAAGAAAGGCTTCCTCTCAATCCCTATTTTGTAACTCTGGAATGTTCTGCATGCAACACATCTACCCGGTCCACTTGCTCCAACAACACTTGGAACAAAAACACTCCCAACTGACCACTCTATTGGGCTAGGAACATACTCTGATGTTGAAGCTCTACCTGCTGTTGACAAGTGCTCCCTCTCTGACATTTGTGCTACTGCAACATCTTCATGCATCTCACACCATTGCACACCTCTCTGTGCCACCTAGCAATGTGCAAAACACTTGTGCCTCTTGCATTACTGTAGCCTCCTAGCTATGCGCTGTCCTAGGATTCCCGACACTGTCACTTTCTCTACCGCTCCATCTGCATCTGTCTCTACCCAATCAGTCAGTTCCTGCTACTCCACATGAGGGCTCTTGTAGCAAGGTTTCATCCAAGAGGTTGGGTACCTCAAGGATCCTGCCCCTCCTCCTTGGGACAATCACTCTATATTGCCCCACCTCCTACTTGGAGGTATGGCTGCATGTGATCCCTTTGCCCACCTGTCTCGAAGTTTTCCCCTAATGGAGGTCTCTGCATGAGTGGATGCCTCCACTCTGTCACCTCTTGGCTTGCCCAGTTATGGCTGCTCCACAAACTCCTGACGCTGCTTCACCAATCGTGGCTCCTCCACAATTGTCTGAGACTTCTTCTGGCTCTGCATGTTGAGAGGTAATTTACTCTCCCTCTCAACCACCAAGTATCTAACCTTTGCCTTGCTCCTCAAGGTTTTGCATGCATCTTGTACCTCAAGTGCATACAGGTTCTTGGCTAGCACACCAATATATTTCCACTTTCCCGCTGTCACGAAATTTTCTAGAAAAAGAGTTGATTTTAAATCAATGATATCTCCC
>APFE031067928.1:0-13227 GCA_000404065.3 Pinus taeda | reverse complement strand
TTAACAAATACAATCCACATCATGTAGCAGAAAGAAAACAACTTATCAATAAGAAATCAATTATAGGCATATTATCTAAGAAACACAATCATTATATCATCTAACAAACAATAAAACAAATAATACTAAAATATATACACATTAAACATGCACAAAATTGTCAACACCGTATTATCTTTCAATGCAATCATATTATCTAATTAGAAAAACAACAACCATCATACCGCATAAATAAACAAAAATTACTTTCATTTAAAAAACCACATAAAATACACCAACATATACATATCATTTTAAATAGAAAACAATGTCTATACATAAATATCAATGTCATGTCATCTAACAAATATATCATATTATAAAAAAATACAATTTATGGGTACCTTTAAAAAAAATTAAGCCTTTTTTCACATTTAAATAAACAAACACATCCATTTCACATATCTTAGAAAATAAAACTAAAAATCTACTCATGAATAAATTCTTTTATATCATCGATTTTCCAAAAAATAAATAATTACATATAATAAATAGTACAAAGATATCTTTTCACATTATAAATAATAAATTATAAATCAAAACATTCAATTACAAAAATATTCCTATATAATTTCAAATCAATAAATAATTATACAAGCATAAATATAACTAAACAATTCAAGTACAATAATTAACTGAAAAACCCATTCACTAATAACCATATAAATATAAATGATATAAATCAAATACCATAGGATATAGAACAATAACTTTAAGTATATTACATTAGTTTTATTTGTTATATATTTAATAACTTAATATAAATATTTATTGAATAAATTAAATATTTAAAATAAGAAAATCAAATATTAAAAAAAAATTAACAAAATTGTTTATATAAAAATTTGAAATACTTAAATGTAAGCAAATAATTTAAAATAAGTAAATTGAGGTTAGATAAATAAGTAAGTGCAGTAAAAGGATAATTCTACCCTATTGATAAGTGCAGTAAAAAGAGAATAGTCAAGATATGTGGAAGAGTCCAAAAGCTTCTAAAAGTGGTAGTAGGATTCATCAATTCAGAAGAAAATGCAATGTTGAAAGAGTTCAAAAACAACTTAGTGTGAAATAGGGAATGATATGGATTTGAAGCTTCACAGACTTTGACAGATTGACATTTGGACATTAGTTCATGTTTTATAAAATGACTTAGAAAAACTATTAAATATGGTGAGGCTTTATGACAAAGAACTAAAGCTGTTTTCAAACAGAACAAAGCAAAAAGATCGAAAGGTTTACACATTATGAGAGCAAGGCGATGGAAAAAGTTAGATATTGTGAAGTTTTATAACAAAGAACTAACGATGTTTCCGAGGTTTGAATAACATTGCCATCAAACCAAACATACTAAGAAAATTGAAAGTTTTTGGGACCAAGAACAAAGCACAAAGAAAGAAATAAATTAAAATTAAGAGAAATTAATGGGATTGCAGGCTGACCACAAAGAGAGCAAAATGAAATTAATGAGATCGAAGAGAGCAAAAAGAGATTCATGAAATGAAAGGAACACTAACAAAACATAAAAATTTAGAAAGCATAAATCATAAATGTGAATATAAAATAAATAACTGTTATGGCGGTTATCATCCATGCATCCCTTCTCTCTGATCTTCTTGGTCAAAACCAAAGAATAAATCATAAATATGAATATAAAATAAATACCTGTCATGGCTGTACAAAAAAATTCTTTGGCCTGTTTCCGCTACGGCAGTCTCTGGCAGGCCTGGCTGAAGAATACAATGCATAGGCATGATTCCCAAGGCCAATTCTAGAAGTTGATCTTTATTCAGCTGTAACTCTTCTCTAGAATTAGGGAATTCCATTAATTTTTTCCGTTGTTGTTCCCCAGCTGCCGCATGAATCACGTCAGTATGGAATAAGCTGGCATCGTCGAGCCTGGACTATGTGGATTAAGAACACGCTTCGCTGCATAGGTGTACTGAAGGAGATCCGCGTGAGCAGCCGCCAGTTCCTTCTGTAGCTGTTGCACCTATCTCTGCGGCGTGGAGATCGCTCCAACGCACCGATAAACGGGGCGGGATCTTTCAAGCGAGCTTCGGCTTCATATGCCAGAGAATTCACCGCGTCCTCCCGTTGATGGGGCTCCAAATCGTTGATTAATTTAGCCACGTTGCTTGCTCCGAAGATCTTGTGAATATTGGCAAATATTTGAAGTTTTTCCGGAGGAAAATACGGCACAAATACACACTCTGAGTTTGAATGCAGCGCACGGTGAGTTCGACGAATTCGAAGTCATCTCTGCCATTAAACATAAACCATCATGGTTTACTATGGCGGAAAAGAAATCAATACATGACACATAAATATGACTAACTGCGAGGTAAATAATTATTTAAATCAGTACAGAAAATAACCAGAGAACGCACCTTTTCCTGATATAGAGATTTTTTTAATTCCCAAAGGGCACACTGAGCTGCAAAATCGAAATCGTCCGCGTATGTACCCGAATTGGGTGGCTGAAATTCCACAGGCACAGGCAATTGAGCAAATCATGGTTTATTTGAGTGCCACACGGCGGCCGTTATTGATGACGAATTTTGCAGTCAAAGTACCAACCCTGATGTGGTGATCTGGGCTCAATTTTTGAATGGAAATTGGCCGGAACCCTAACTTGTGCTCAACGAAGCGTTATATGAACAGTTAAGCCTGAATCAAGACACTGTGCTTTGCGTGTCATATGGTACGCCTGTATCTCATAGGAATCGCCACAGCTGCTCGAAATTCGAAGATCTTTCGTTCTCGTGTACAGATCAACCCTCGAAGAACTGTATCTCAGAAATATTGCTTCTGGAAACAGTAGTATCAATATCGTAAGCAAACTTTGATTTCCTGGTCGTGCGCCGGTCGATCTCCGTGACTAGCGTGTGCACATATATACGACTAAAACGAGATCTCAGTTTCCTCAAGGGCTCAACTTCCGCCGTTGATAAAAAGAACGAGTAAGGAGGCATTGCAGAGGGAGTTAAATGTTAGTTTAAGAAGATGGAGGTGGTACTACAAGTACCCATCAGCTTTTCCCAAACAACTAAAGGCTGTGATGTGAAAAGGAAGAGAAACAGAAAGAGGAAGGTGAGTATGTGAGTATAGACCACACGATTGAACACAGGTGATAGATAGAAGAGGAAGTGTTTTCTCTGGAGTTTCAGAAGAGCAAATACAGATGACAGATAAAAGAGGAATATGTCAAAAAAAAAACTTCGATCTATTCGCTTGAACTTACCCATATATATGCACAGCACAATCATTATCTATTTCAAAACGACATAAAGATTACAGGCCACGGCTCCTTTATATCAAAAATGATGTAATCCGTTAAACGTTAAGCGGATCACACTCTACCACAACGTCTATAACAAAAACGCCTGACACGCTTTTTTTTGAAGTTCTTGTGCATAAAGATTGCAGGCGTATCGGTTAAAGGAGCGGATCACAGTTTAATTGAACATACCATAAACTTAAAAACTAATTAAACATACTGGTGTGAAGCGTTTAGGGGAAATATGATATATTAAATTAAATTACAAAGTAGTTGAATTATTAAAAATGTTTCCGTAAATTATTATTCATAAAATATTTATTGAATGAGAATGGGAGTGGGAGGTATTACATACTTGTACCTCGAATTCGTCTGGAAAAAGATGTTGAAGGGTTTGCATTATATTGAAGTCTCGTGAATTCATTATTAAGGTCAACATTGCCATCCTCCTGCAACATAAAATGACATGAACAGGTTAGCAATAAATGAATACGTAATTAAATCTATAACGAACACGTTGTTAAAGCTCTAACATTTTCAATTAAATTCGATGACATGACAAAGGTTAACATCATACCATATAAACAGAATTCAATACAATCCATGCATACAATCACACACATAAACATGGCATGCATACAATCACACACATAAACACGGCTTGACGGTCACAGACAAATCGACATACTCAAACAACAGAGTTACTCACTGACTCACACTGAAACAAACCACACATCTAAGCACACAGACTTGCCAATCTGAATATAGAAGACTGAAACCAACAACACATCTAAACACACAGGCTTGCCAATCTAAATGTAGATAGATGAGCAGAAAAATACTGAAAAATGATAATAATTTGGTTACTTCCTTCGACGAGTATATTCGCCGGGCTGCGAGTATATTCCCATGCCCTTTTGAACGTTTTATTGACGCCGAGCGTTATACGTTGCCGAGTGTTATGAAAATATGACAAATTTCACCATCATGGTTAGGTTAGAACACGCGCCCGTAAATACCGGAGTGTAATACGCTGATAAATGGTGCTTTTGTCAGAGAATTTAAGAAACTTGACATAAAAGAAACGCAGCAGCCATTGTTCGAGTGGAATATGCCGCTTCATGGTTATGTTCTAACACGCGCCCGTAAATACCGGAGTATAATACGCTGACAAACATTGCTTTTGTCAGAGAATATAACGAACTTAGACATAAAACGAACGCAGCAGCCATTGTTCGAGTGGAATATGCCGCTTTATTGTCAGAGATCGTAACAAATTACAGGTACCCACTACTCTCCATAAATTAGTCTCTTTAGAAGATGGGGTATATTTCAAATTTAAAAACCGCGTTGGTTTTTTCTAATATTGAGAACCAGTGCGCACGGTTTTGAAAGGAGGATAATCAATAAATACTAAATAATGTTTCAAATCGCTTTTTATTATTTATGGCTAGCTCATGTAATGTTCACATAATGTGTTTGTTTCATGAGTTTGCTGTGGAATATTTTGTAAATTCTTGTATGAGATACCAACTGTAAAATTTTCCTAAATATAGTTGCAGATATTTTAGTTTAAAAATTAATTTTTTATTCTGCAATTGTATCACATTTGTGAAAGTTAAAAGTAAAAACATAATAGCTATTAGTTCTAATGGTTAAATTTAGAAAATATTAATTATAGTCTTGAAAGTTCAGAAAAGCAAAACGATAATGACTATATTTAGAAACAAGAAAATAATTTGCATTCTTGAATATTTCTGTCACATTTAAGCAAACTCCAATTGTTGAATTTGAAAAGTATTACTTAAATTTATTAAATTATTAAAATACAAAAAGTTAACAGCTAAATTTAGAGAGCAGATCCCTAACTCCATTCTCCAATATCATAAAAAAACAGTTAAATTTAAAAACAAAAACATCTTACAAAAATTATTAGCAAAACCTTAGAAAGTTATTGATGAAATAAAAAAAAATGTGAATTGCTTGCATGAAAATGCACAAAGTTAACGAATGATACATTATACATTATACAAATAAATTAATTATCTGAAATTTATGGATAACTTAATTTTTTCAATATTTTTGAGAGTGTTGCAAAACCTTAGCCCTAGTTACTAAATCTTTGAGGGCTTATTTTTGTAAGGTCCATTAGTTGTATGATTACAACAATGAGGGAAATAATATGGAAGCATCCACTGAGCTTCCCAATAATATTTTCATTTTAAAATAAATATATTAATATATATATATATTTTTGAATTCTCTAATTATAATAAAGTTAGTATTAGATATTCATATTTATTGCGCTATATATTAACATCCACTAATTTTTTAATACAATATGTGTCCCTTAACCAAAAGGCATTATGAATGCCAAAGAAACTAAGATGTCCCATAACGCATATAACCCCTATTTTACAATCACCACGAGTAATCTTAGAGAATTACAAACTCTTCCACAATTCCACTTCTAACCACTATTAGCATTAAAGAAAATGATATTGATTACTTTATAATCCTTAGCATACAATCTCTAAATAAGGTAAACCAAATATTCCACAATGCCACCTCTAACAACTATTGCCATTAACAGAAAATGGCAATGATTACATTTTAATCCTTAACATACAAACCCTAAAATTAGGTAAACCATGGTGCACGATTATCTTTAACACAATGAATTCTAGAAATTATTTTCCTAGTACAGTGTCACGATAAAGACATTGTGACTCCTAAAAAGTCACAACACACATCAACTTTAATACTTAGCACATTAACTATAACCTATATATACTTAAAGTGGCATAACGCAGTCAAGGTAGAGGTGAATCAAGTGTAGCTCCTTCAAATTAAATTCCATTACAAGGGAATATAAAAAATGTTGAGTATTATGTAGATGATATTTTGACTATTGACATTGATCGAAAGAGCATTTTATGGGAGTTACTCTATGGCAATGATATTGATGAATACTGATAATTCTCCCATTAGATAATATCATAATGGCATAGATTTTGTACATCACTTGCGGCCTTAATGTTGGTGTGTCAAGCACATTTCAGCTATTATGCTTATTCTTTCACAAACTTAATTGTATATTTCTCAGATTTTATAAAACGATATTGATGAGTACTCATAATTCTCCCATTAGATAATATGATAAAGGCATATATTTTGTAGATCACTTGGGGCCTTAATGTTGGTGTGTCAAGCCCAATTCAACTATTATGCTTATTTTTTCACAAACTTAATTGGCTGAGATAGATGCCCTACTTTCAGCCTCCCGAGATCGAGAGCATCCTTGACACTCAGGTGGCCAAACGAACTCAGCAGAAGAAGTATCAACAATACCTGGTCAAGTGGAAGACCTGTCCTATTGAGGACAGTTCGTGGCTTGATGCCAGACAAATTGAGTAGACAGGTTCTTTAGTCGAGAAGCTCATGGACCAGAGTCATGATTTCTTTTTGCCTCGGGAGCCTGATGCGGGAGCATCCAGCTAAGGCACCATGACCAGGTGTTGGTCTCTGCTAGGGTGGAATGTCGAATTAGCATATTGGTTTTCTTCATGTTCAGTTTGTCAAAGTAGGGTGTAGGATTTTGTCTTATTTTTAAATTTCAGTATTAATCAAGGGTAGTTTGGTCGGTTAGGGTCATTTATTTGTTGTGTTTAATTAACAACAGATTAATAATTGTCTTGTCATTCTAAAAGGAAAAATACAAATGTGTCTAACGTAGAATCTTGCCATATAGGCAGAACCAAATACTTAATAGTTATGTAACTATAAGGTCTACAACTAAAAGTAACAACACAGTTCCATTAACTGTAGACAAAGCATATAACTATAACAATGAAAATCATTGAAAAGGTTCAGCATTTTCGGATACAAATAATAAAAAGAGACAGAGCACACATTTATCTTTCATCCATCTATACTATTGTCTACATACTGTGCAGCTATATTTTCTCTATTGTTTAACGAATTTAGAAATAACAAAGTGCAGGCCTACAAATTTATGTTTTTCCTCCCTTAAGAAACAAAGCACTATCAATTGCATGCATGTTCGCAAGACTAGAATAGACAAACAAGTAAACAATCTCACGGCCAGGAGAATGTCCACACAGCGAAACAATTGAATGAAGAAAAACGAATCCGAGTATCGATTGGACAACCCAAACATAAGTAATTCATTACAACCTGCTATATACCATTTCTTTTTCTTTTCCAAATGGAATAGAGATAAAGAAAACATATAATTGTTATTATATAAGAGTCCAGCATTACATTGTCAAAACAAATAGAATAAACAGTGACTGCGAGACAGGGCAGACCCTAGTCAAGGGTTTGTCATCGTGAAACCCTCGAGCCTAACCAATAAGTTCAACCCACACAAATTACAAACCAGAATTGTAAACAAAGATGTGCCCAGGTTGTGTAATGACTCAAACAAGATATAGCAAATGAATGCCGAGGCGTGGCCACTAGAAAACTACAAACCCTAACTACAATTCAATGAAACTGTGCTGACAGAGCCTACCAGAAAGGCGTCGAAGGGCTTACAAACCGAGGCATTGAAACCATCCACGCCCGAGGTCAAATTCTTGACTTGTGAAAGCAGAACAAGCGAGTGTCAAGCACAACACGCATAACAATGAATGAGCAGAGACACAATACAAGTAAGGGAAGAACATAATCTCACCTGGGAGTGCGATTGAACAAGAACCCTCATCCTATAGAGCCAGAGAACACACGAAATGACCTGAGACAAAAGGAGGAGACACCGTTAGTTTTTAAACTAGGAGAAGGCAGAGATAAATCAAGGAAAGACAAAAATACCTGAAAGACATAGCCAAGTGAACCATTGTGCCTGTAACCTATGCACATGGGAACAATAGTAAAATTATTTTAGCAGCAAAGCAGTAACAAAAATAACCAACAACAGAAGGGAACGGTTGAAAGTCCGACAAACCAAACCAGAAATTGATTCTAGGTACGAGCAGATGAAATAACTCATTGTGCAGAGGAAAACGAGCAAACTAACCTCCAGAATGCATAACAGGACCATACAGCAAGGAATGCAGCTGCCAACAACACATGCAAGCTCACGGACCACACTCATTCGTAAACAAAACCAAAACATAGCATCTCCAAAGAAACCCTTGTAGAGCTCTCATAGCAGAAAGAAATGTTGAAAATGACCAAAATCGCAAAGGGTTTTGCATAATCATCATGCAGGAAATGAGGACCGAGGCAGGAGGATAGGTCAGTTTCATATTTATGATCCTTATTAAATTATTGCAACCACCAACATAAATATCCATTGATCATAACATTAATCAAAAGCCAAATCATCAACCAAATCCGAATTCATCAATAGCGATGGACAAACTTATGTCAAGTTATATGTTGGATTGTGGGCTGGGTCCCATCCTAAACCTTAAACTAAACCTAAACCCTAAAACCTAAACCCTTATTAATTTATAACATTTTAAAGAGTGTTTTGTAACTTTTATTTAAATGTATATTAAAAACATTTACTAAATTGTTATAAAACCTAAACCTTAAACTCTAAAGCCTAAGAACTTTATAACATTTTAAAAACTATTTGTAACTTTTATTTAAGTTCTTATTAAAAGAATTTACTAAATGCTATAAACCCTAAATCCTAAACCCTAAACCCCAAACCTTAATCCCTAAGCCATAAACACTAAGAATTTTACCAATATCTATAATAAGGGAAGACCATAAGCCCTAAGCATTTTATAAAGTGTTATAAACCCTAAACCCTAAAGCATAGTCCCTAAAGCTTAAACTGCAAATGCTTAACCCTAAACCCTAAACCACAAACCCTAAATCCTCAACCCTAAATTCTAAACCCTAAACCACAAACCCTAAATTCTAAACTCTAAACCACAAACCTCCCCTCTTCGACCCAGTTTTACACATAGCATCTCAATTTTCTTAGCTTGGTTGGAAGATAGATAAAACATACACCATATCACAATTATTTCAATATAAGGAAGGGTAATGTGCACGACAAATTATGATTTTCATAAGATGATTTTTCATGTTTTATGTTGCTCTGCTGCCAGCAGGCCTAGATAGTACCCTGATGAATTCACTTCAAGAGCACAAAAGTTTCTTCGCTACCAGCAAGCCTGGATAATACCATGGTGAAGTCACTAGCTTCACCTCCCTACACTAGAAGATTAATAGATTGTGCATTGGCACTTATTTTTTCAATGACCAGATGAGGGATCCTGACTTATTGAGAGAAGAATATGTTTCCCCTTAAAAGAAATTTTTTTAGGACCTTTGATATTGATTTTCTCGCTTAATATTTTCCCCTTTTCCCTTCTCTACTAGACTCGACAAGTGCTAACACATAAGAAGACTTACAACAAGTTGAGTAGTTTAGATACAGGCATATGCATGGATCTAATAGGTTCCCTAAAGGTTCTCCTATTGGTTAAATCATATTTTCCATATTTCCTTAACTCAACCTATGGGATTTTCCCAAACAAACAAGGAGACTTAACATTAATACATCAATTTATTCATGAAAATGTTTCATTGAGTTAATATTTTCTTATAGAATAATATAGTGATTGATTCATGTTCATTTGCTTGAAATATTCTATTTTAAAATGTCAAAATATGTTTATTTTTAAATATGTGTTATGCTAATTTTCATTAGCAATTAAAAAAACTCCTCTTTGCTTCAAGATTATAATCTCTACTAACAAGGTCAACCACGTGAATGTGTAAACTTATATGCCGCAAAAACTTTTATATGGGATCTTTTACTTATCAACATGCGGATATGATTTAATTATATTGATTTAATATGTTAAACGATTAATGATGTTAATGGATGTTTTTTAAAAACATATTAATTTATTAACATTAATGAAAATAAATTGTTATAAAATTTTGCATCAATCAAATTATTATTGGTGTGGTAGAAATATTTATTAACTATAGTTATTATATTGATTTAATATTTTAAATGATTAATGATGTTAATGGATATTTTTTAAAAACATATTAATTTGTTAACATTAATGAAAATAAATTATGATAAAATTTTGCATTAATCCCATTATTATTGCTATGGTAGTAATATTTATTAAAAATAGTTACTAATTATGTTTTTTTTTATGTTAAAACGTTATATTATCAAAATATTTATGTTTTGTTGCAAATTTTCAAATTAACTTACTAATCTTTAGATGGAAAATGACAAATACGAAGAAAAATAAATAAATAATAAGAATAATAATAATAATGTTGAAAATTTAATTCAAAAATAAAATAAAATTATTAAATAAGATTAGTATTTATATGGTGATTTTTAATTAAATTTATACATTCTCAAAATGATTGAAATATATTTTAACCAAATAAAATTAAAGAAGAGAAATAAAAAATAGAAATCTCATTATAATTAAACATACTTAATAAATTTCAATTTTAATACTTAGTAAACATACTTAATCAATTTCAAATAAAGAAGCATACAAAGTACAAGTTGAAATAAAGAAACATAAAATATACAAACTCAACTAAACACACAACATACAATTTCACGTCAATAAAGGAAAACATTAAAATATGCATATACATTAAAATATGCTTATGCAGCTTTAAACAAAAGTAAACTCATAATATACAAATTAAAATCTACATTATACATACACATTGAAATTCGTAATTAAAAACAACAAACACGTGATTACAATTTCAAATTAAAACAACAAACACGTGATTACAATTTCAAATTACATACATATATTCATAAATAAACATTCATACAACTATTCATATATAAGCAATTCAAACAAGTAAATACACAATTCAACAAAACACACGGTCAAAACCACTCACATATACATGCAATTCAACTAAACACACGATTTCACAATTTAAAATGAATAAACAAATATGGTACACAATTTGAATTCAAAATATTAACATAAATACATAAACATTTTCAAAATCTGAAAATATATATATAGAAACTCGAATAAGTAAATATTTATCCTACTATTTTACCAAGTATATACATGCAGTGGAATATAAAATTTAAACACATACATTCACAAACATTGACAAAACCACCTACACATACAAAACTTTGAAAAAACATGTTCTCTCATGTATATGAAATTTCAGACAATGCCTAGAATACAAATTTAAATACAATTTTAAATTTTTAAATATCAAACACCAAATACGAATTCAAATACAAAAACACATAATATACAATTCCAAATAAGGAAATACGCATCATACAATGTCAATGTCAAGTCAATTCAAAGAGAGACATTCAAACATGCCATCACAACATTAAATAAGCTAACACACAATATACAAAGTAAAACTTGTGCACTATTTGCGTTCTAAAATTAATTACAATAACAATTCAATACAACAAACATACTATTACAATTTCAAGTCACATATAATACACACACACACACACACACACACACACACACACATATATATATATATATATTCAATTTCAAATAAAGAAACATGCAAAGTACAAGTTGAAATAAAGAAACATACAATATACAAACTCAACTAAATACACAACATACAATTTCACGTCAATAAAGGAAAACACTAAAATATGCTTATGCAACTTTAAACAAAAGTAAACTCATAATATACAAATTAAAATCTACATTGTACATACACATTGAAATTCATAATTAAAAACAACAGACACATGATAACAATTTCAAATTACATACATATATTGATAAATAAGCATTCATACAACTATTAATATATAAGCAATTCTAACGAGCAAACACACAATTCAACTAAGCACACGGTCAAAACCACTCATGCAATTCAACTAAAAATTTTCAAAATCAGAAAAATATATATAGAAATTCGAATAAGTAAATTTGTATCGTACTATTTAACCAAGTATATATAAGAAGCTAAATTATATGTATATACTCTTATCTAATTATATAAATATATAAAATAATACAATATAAAAAGCTTTAAAAACCAATGAAATAGAAAAGGGCAAAAAAAAAAAAAAAAAGATTCGAATATGAAGGGCTTGTTAATTAGAGAGATACTTGGCGCCTTTCAATGCATGTGGGGATTGTATAATTTGTAATTTTGTAAAAAAAAAAAATTAAACCTTTTTCAATGTAACTGTGTTTTGGCTTAAATACAATTGGTAAAAGTGTTATAATATGAATGGATGATCATTGAATTGTAAGATAACATGCTTCAAATATAAATGTTGTAGAGTAAATGTGTGTTAAAAAATGTCTTGTGATGCATATGAGTTTAAAGAAATATGGTCAATACAAACAAGAAATACTACACTAGTCAAAGAAGAATGGTGCCCCATCCCCCTTGAGCACTTGGAAGGAGTATTTTGAACCCCTTCCATAAAAATAACTTTATCAATAATTGTGTGCATAATTCTCGTAGAATATTTGAGAAAAGAATAGTATATAGCTACATCAATATTTACTTTGGGAAAAACACTTTTCGCAAGAATAGAAGGTGAGGTCGTTCCTGTAAGTAGATTTGTGTGCAATACAACATAAATATTAGAGAGAAATATATATTTTTAACAAAATATATCGAAAATCATCAATTTCTTTTTTATATAAAAATAATAATCATTTACATTGCATATATAAATAATGAAAACAAAAATGATCAGTTTCTGTTTTATATAAAAGTAATAATCATTTATATTACATATATAATGAAATCAAAATTATGAATTTATTTTTTATATAAAAGTAATAATGATTTATATGGCATATATAAATAATGAAAACAAATTTACCTTCCTTTCAACTTTTCCTAAGCGCATATGTAAAACAGTTATTTATGAGTCATTCCTAGAAACAAGCCTGCAATAA
>APFE031067926.1:46347-65754 GCA_000404065.3 Pinus taeda | reverse complement strand
TCCTTTACCTCATTGCTCCAAACCCTTATCTCCTTGCCCACAACTCAAACAATGCAAAGTGAAAGGACAAACATCGTGAAGCAATAAAGGAAATGTGTGTTTTTTAACCCACGGGAGTTTGTTTTTTGGGATACGAATCCCATAATTGGGATTCGTCAAGCCTGTACGGGATTCGTACAACATTCGTACAAATCCTATTTGGACTCTTTGAATCTTGTTCTGGGATACTAATTCCCAGCGAATCGTATCCGATTTGCGGGATTCAGATTCACCGGGGTGTTTGAACAAGTCCGGTTACTTAGTCTTCAATGTGACACAATTTCCAATAAAAATTCCTAAATTCAAAATTGTAATCCGTCAACTTTTTTCTAAACAATATATGCAATACATTCCACAAATCACTTTTTATTTGATTGTTAGATTTTTCTATATTTTTAATTTTTCTATTTTATGGTTCTTTTGAATAAGATACATAAATAAAAGACAACTGCAAGGATTTTGAAAATTTTGGTTGGTTGTTGGTTTAGGGCGTAGGTGCTTTATATCCACTAGGGCTCTTGGGGTCAAGATGGATGCCCCTCTTAAGTTGGTTGCTGAAAGCTTGTGGATTAGGGTAAAGAGGTAGAAACCTAGAAGTTAATTTTACCTCTTCGTCTAATCAAGGCAAGATATGAAACCAAGCCCTACTAGAAGGAATCCCTTTAGGGTGGAAAAGCCTTCAACTATGACATAAAATGAAATGAAACCCTTGTTGAGGAACCTTAGGTATGGCCTAAAGAGATGATTCAAAAATTACCTCACACAAACTAGAGTGAAGTGAGAGTAAAACCCTAGACATCCCTCTCGAAATGACAGTCGCTTTTCAATGGATCGATCTTTCAATCCTTAGTAGTAGTCTTGAATTAATCACAAATTTTCCTTTGAACGTTATTTAGAATAACCAAGAAAAGGAGACTTACTTTCAACACCAAAGCTTCATGAAAATAATTGCATTATGGTACAATGAGCTCAACAATTCACAACAATTTGGAAGGAGGATAAGCTCTCTATTTATAAATGAGGATTTCAACATCTCTCCCCCTTCTTCTCCTTTGAAAAAGGTGACTTGTAATCCACAATATTCTTGGGGACTGTGCCAATTACAAGAACTTTTCTTTTACATTACTTGAAACCCTCATTTTGGTGACATCACACCATGGAGGATTACTTTATTTGGAGGAGGGGCTTTTGGCCAAAGAGTGCAGCGTTCCCTTAGATTGGGCTTGAAATAATTCTTTGAGTGCTTGGGAGGTCCAATGCTTTGCTTAACTTGTTGGAAATTGTAACAAGGTTGGGTCTTTGTAATGTAAATTTATCATTGATATACTTAATATATTTATTATATTTTTGCCAAAGCATGTTCTTCATGCTTAGAGAGTCAAAAAGAGTCAAAGATAATTTATTATGAGTCAAAAGAAAATTTATTTGAGTCATGTCCCATTTGGACATTTGTAAGAAAAATAATTCAAATTTTATTTGTGTCATAAGCCCACAGGATGACCAAGTCGACCCTCTTTGGAAAAGTCAACATAGTGGCACCTCCAGGGCAACTTTATATTAGAGATAGTTTGACCTCTTGGAGAGCTCATTCATCCATCACATCAACATGTATCTTCTGCACCTAGACAAGAGAAGAAGAAGGCTGAAGTCAAAGGAGAGAGAAGACAATCAAAGAACTTGAAGAAAAAGTCAAAGTTTCTACCCTACTACAACTTGCATGTGTGAATTTTTCTTTGGAATATGGCCAAAATTCTGAGGTAATTGTATGGCCAAAATTCTGAGTTTGATCAGATTTTGAGGATGTTTGACCAACGTTGGCTTTGACTATTGGAGGAGACTTGGAGGAGGCTTTGACTTGGTATACAGTTTGGTATTGGTCTTGGATATCTCTCATTTTGATCTGATTCTATAAGAGAAGGATTGTTGTGTTTAACCCTTGTGGGTTTTGCCCTGGCCTCTGGCGCAATTTCTACTGTCCTTTGTCTCATTGTGATCTTTATGTTTTTAACATTTGTATAATTGCTTGATGAAGAAGACATAAGCAATAATAAGAAGACACCTAATATTCGCAAGTAATTATCAAGAAGAGGAATCAAACATTAAACTATATCACACTTGATTCTCCAATATGGTACCAGAGCTAAGGTGAAGGAAGGAAGCTTGAAGATCACAAATTGTTGGTAGTCTTGATTGAAGGCGTCTTTGTAGCAACTCTCTCACTCTTCCAATGGCAAGTACATTAAGGAAGGTCTCAATATTCTAAGGATTCTCCTTGAATCCATCAAAGGATGCATCGCCACCTTTGTTTCAAAACTATCAAAGAAAGTCAACGATGGAAGCTTTTACTCTGCTCTCACAAGTTCAATTGAAGATGAAAACATGTGGATAATTGGCAGTGGATCTTCAAGGCACAAGACAAGTGAACATGAACATATCAATGCTCTATCAAAAGGAAGCTCTTCTCACAAGGTCGAACATGGAGACAAAAATAGCTATCCAGTTAAAGGCATTGGATCTATCTCCATCGAGCTAGAATCTGGTGGGAACATTCATCTGAACAACATCCTCTATGTTTTAGGTTTGAAAAATAATTTACTTTCTATTTCTTGTTTAGAAGATAAAGGAGACAGAATAGCATTTATTGATGTTTGGGCTAATAGTGCTAGAATTATGGGTCTTTGTTGGTGTGGGGGTGGGGGGGTCGTAGAGACTATTAACTGCTCCTCCTCAAGCTTTAGTACACATTGACATCAATCCATATGAATTGTGGCATAAAAGATATGGTCATCTCCATTACAAGATATTGCCATCCTTGAGTCAAATGGTTACAGGTATGCCTCAATTGAAAGAAGAACATGAAGGGACTTGTAAAGGGTGTGCTCTTAGCAAAAGTGTGAAAAAGTCATTTCCTAGCAGTGACTCAAGAGTCAAGATCCAATAAAATATTGGACCTAATCCACTCTGTTGTGTGTGCCCCAATGTCTGAAAAATCACTTGGTGGTCATCTATATTACGTAACATTTATTGATGACTTTTCTAGAAAGACTTGGATATACTTCTTAAAGTCCAAAGACGAAGTATTCGACAAGTTCCATGAGTTCATGGCTGAAGTTGAGAACATGACAACAAAGAATATCAGGGCTTTAAGATCTAATAGTGGAGGTGAATATACACGAAAGAACTTGTAGCCTTTTGTAAATAAGTTGGGATTAAGAGGGAGCTGATAGTTCCCTATAGTCCTCAACATAATGCTGTATCTAAAAAGAAGAATCTATATATTGAAGTGTGTAAGAGCTATGGTACATGATCAAGATATTCCCAAATTCCTGTGGGTAGAAGCCTCCATGACTGCAGTGTACACAAAAAATAGAATCCCTCATAAAATTCTTGGTAACATGACTCCGAAAGAATCCTTTACTAGAAAGAAGCCCTAATATTGATCATGTCAGAATCTTTGGATGTCCACTTTACATTCACGTTCCCAAAGACAAGAGAAAGAAGCTAGATCCCGCTAACTACAATAATTCATCTAAAGCATACATAATCGACATCAAAGAGCAACATCATATTGAAGTAAGCAGAGATGTCATATTCTATGAAACATTGCATGCAAAAAGTCCAAGGATATCTCTATTGACTTTGATGAAAAAGAATACCCTATCTTTCCTAATGAAGATAACACAGAAATTCTCCCATGAACCCTTAGTTGATCATCATGAAGAACTTGAACGATGAAGCAAACCTGTGGATCTTGTTGTCATTCTAGAAACTGGAAAAAAAGTTGCTTGGCTTAGAACAACATTATAAGACGCTGAAGGACATACAACTCCTAGAGGAACATTCAAAGAAAGTAAAAGACGTAAAAAGGTATTATGGTTATGCAACTTATATGACCAAAACGATTGACTTAGAACCTTCTACTTATGAAAAGGTTGTTGAATATAAAGTCTGTATGAATGCAATGATGGAAGAATATCAATCAATAATGAAGAATGATGTTTGGGAAATTGTTCCTAGACCTTAGGCTAAATTTGTTGTGATTTCCAAGTGGGTTTATAAGATTAAGCATGCAGCTAATGGGAGCATCGACAAGTGCAAAGCAAGATTTGTGGCAAGAGAATTCTCACAACAAGAGGGAGTTGACTATGATGAAACTTTTTCTCCTACACCCAAGTACACAACAATTAGATCTCTCATTTCTATTGCAACTTCTATGGGATGGAATATACATCAAAATGGACATGAAAGATGTTTTCCTTAATGGCATAATGGATGAGAATGAGGAAGTATACATAGAACAACCTCAAGGATTTGAGGTCCATGGAAAAGAATCCCATTTCTACAGCTTAAAGAAAGATCTATATGGTTTAAAACAAGCACCTAGAGTATGGTATGCCCGTACCGATGCCTAATTGATAAGGCTTGGATTTGTTAAAAGTGTTGTAGATCCAAATCTCTACATCAAATTAGTGAAGAATGAAGCAGTGATCTTATTACTATATGTTGATGATCTGTTAATAACAGGTGTAGAACATCTCATTCTTTAGTGTAAGAAGGAATTAGTTGCAGGAATTCGACATGAAGGATCTTGGATTGATGCACTATTACTTGGGACTTGAAGTTTGGCCGAAATTTGGCGAAATCTTCCTTGGACAAGGAAAATATGTGATCAAGATCCTCTAGAAATTTGGGATGATGAATGGTAACCAATGGCAACTCCAATGATAACCAATTTGAAGAAGCTGAGAAGTTTAGATTCAAATCTTGTTGATCCATCTTCATATCGACAACTAATTGGTTCTTTGATGTATCTAGTGAACACCCGTCCAAACATATGCTTTGTTGTAAATGTTTTGAGCTAGTTTCATATGGAGCCAAGACATGATAATTTGGTGGCAGCAAAGCACATATTGAGATATCTTTGTGGCACTATACATCATTATTTGAGATATGTTGCAGGAAAGGTGTTAAAATTGGAAACTAGGGCCAAAATCCACCTTGGACAACTCATGATGGAGATGATATTTTTATTGGATTCCTCTTTCCGAGAGGTGTAGGATTAATCTAAAGATCATCTCATTTTGACAAGTATAAATGGAATTATGAATTTATTTCTTCTATAGAAAAATTGTCAAGGTCGGCCAAAAGTCTAATGTAGGCTCATGAAGCCCAACAGACGTGTCTCTTCACCCTCAACGTTGCATATATATAGAGGAGTCATTTTCCTCATTTGTCACTCATCACTCACACATCTTTCTCTCTCTTCATCTGATTGGGTCGTACAAATTACAGGGCAACCTATTCTTCTCCACAAGTGCGAAGGTTTGGCTGTGATTTTTGATTTCCGCATTGACCGAGTTGCATCTAGCTTTAACTAGCGTTGACCGAGTAGTGTTTGACTTCGTTTGACTGTGTTTTTTGTGGGAATATCTCTATTTGGGAAGGCCTCATATTTTAGCACAGAAGCTGAGATTTTCGGGGTTTGATCAACGTTGACTGCAACAAGTTTGACCATAGTGTTGACCTGCGTTGACCATCTTTGACTGAGAATTCCAAGACTGTTTTGGGCTGATTTGGACTGTCTTTGGAGGCTGAGTTGACTGGGTTTGGTCGAGCTGATTTAGAGAAGAATTTTTGTTGGTTTGACCAACGTTGACTTTCTGGTTAGGGCATCCTGTTGACTGCAACTTGAATGGACTATTTTGACAGTATTTGGGCAACTAAATTGATGACAAGCTCCAGGATAAGTTTGATTATCATGCATGGAAGATGTCTCTTGATTTGAATTTGAAAGAGCATGATGTTATGGACTATGTGTAGGGAAAGATTACGAAACCTCCTTCAAATGCACCGACTACTGCTAAGACAAAGTAGAAGAAAGGTGAAGTCAAAGCTAAGAAGATCATCATGGATTCTATTCATAAGCATTTTTGTTGCTTACATCTTCGATTTGAAAACATCTAAGGAGATATATGACAAGTTGGTTGGCATGTTCAAAGCTAGCAATGCAAATCAAGTCCTCTTTCTCAAGAACAAGTTGAAGGACATAAAGAAGGGAAGAGGATAAGATATCCAATCCTACTTCATGAGGATTACCAAAATAAAAGATGATCTTCTTTCAATTGGAGAATTTATTGTTAACAGGGAGCTCACTCTCATTGCCCTTGGAGGTCTCCCTCGTGAATGGCATGTGTTAAACACTAGTATCCTCAACAATGACCGGATTCCAGGTTTTGATGAATTGTTGACCATATGTACTCAAGAAGAAACAAGGATGATAGAGAGGAACATGCCTTCAAATATCAATGATCCTGTTGCATTCTCCTCTCGTGCCAAAAGAAAGAACAATGCAAGTTCAAAGAAGCAATGTCAAGGAACATCGGGATTCAAAGATGGAAGAAAGCTTCATTTGTAACAGGTTTGGCCACTATGCTAGGGAGTGTCCTAGTAGAAGGGATACACCTCGGGATGATGACAACAACGACCGCAACAATTTCAGGGGCAACAAAAATCAAAGGAATGGTAGGTTCAATAACAAAGGAAAAAGGAATGCTTTTGCTACTCAACTTGGAAATGATCGACCTCCCAAAAGATCAAGAAACTCCAGGTATGATGAATCTAATGTTGTAGATAACAAGCAAAGATAATTTTATCTTATATCTGCTCTCTCTACTGCCTCTGCTCTGGATACCTTGGGAAATTGGTTGATTGATAGTGGTGCCTCAAGGTATATTTGGAAATCATTCTTGGAGACAATGCCACCTATCCCGTGAAAGGGGTTGGGAATGTTACTCTTCAATTGGATCAAGGTAGCATCATTCATTTACAAGAAGTACTATATCTACCTGATCTAAGGAATAACTTGGTATCTATCTCTGCAATCGAGGACAAAGGATTCAAGGTGGCATTCATTGATGGAAGGTACTTGTTTGGAAAAGAAATTTCAAAGTAGCATTTACTCTTGGATTCAGGGTTGATAACCTATATCACTTTATAAGAAGTCCATTAGGAGCTATGTCTTGCGACACATCTCTTCAATCCGAATAATGGCACCAGAGGTTTGCTCATCTACATTATAAGGCTCTACCCGATGCAAGGAAGATGGTGACAGGTATGCCCAAATTTAAAGTAGAACATGAAGGTGTTTGTCAGGGATGTGCCGAAGGAAAACATACAAGGGGACAATTCCCCTCAAGTGATAGCAAGACTACTGACATTTTGCAATTGATTCATTCTGATCTATCTCGTATGTTGCCTATGACATCTTTGGGAGGATATTTATGTTATGCTATCTTTGTGGATCTCGCAAAACTTAGATTTATTTCTTGAAGAAGAAGGACGAAGTGTTCACATGGTTCCTCTCTTTCAAAGCCTTGGTTGAAAATCAAATAGGGAAGAAGATCAAAATATTGAGAACCGATAACGGAACCGAATATGAATCAAATGAGTTCAATGACTATTGTAGAGAAGCTGGCATTAAGAGGGAGACTACTACCGCATATACTCCTAAGCAAAATGGTGTTGCTGAAAGGAAGAATCGTTCTATTATAGAAGCCACTCGTGCCATGATTCATGATTAAGGCCTTCTGAAGTTCCTATGTGGAGAAGCTGCCAACACTGCCGTGTATGTTCAAAATAGATGCCCACATCAAGCATTGGACTCCAAAACTCTCGAAGAAGTTTTTGTCTGTAAGAAACCTGATGTTTCTCACTTTAGAATTTTTGGTAGCCCCGTGTATTTTCATGTGCCAAAAGAAATGAGAATAAATTTGGATGCATCTAGGAAGAAAGGAACATGTGTGGGCTACACGAAGCTTCAAAGGCATATAGAATCTATGTGTCTGGTCAAAGAGAAGTGGAGATAAGTCATGATGTCATCTTCGATGAAGATGTTGCCCTTGTGAAGATTAGGAACCTTCCTATTCCAAGGAAGGACAAAGAAGCAAATATAAGAGAGAAGGGAGAACTGCAAGATGAGCCGATGCCCGATGTTGAAGAACTGATGGATCCCATTGATACACCTCCCCATGAGCCACCCTCCTCAAAAAGGAGACCCTCATGACTTAGGGGCACTCTCGAAGATGCCGAGAGACATACTGCACCAAGGGGGACATTTCGTGAAAGTAAGAAGCTGAATAGGTACCAAGGGTACTTAGCTGCCATGAGCACCATTGTTCAAACTGAGCCTTGCACATTCGGAAAAGCTGTGAAGCACCAAGTTTGGAAGGATGCTATGAACAAAATATGAGTCGATTATGAAGAATGATGTCTGAGATAGGTCCCTAGACCCAAGGACAAATCTGTTGTCTCCTCGAAATGGCTCTACAAGATCAAGCATGGAGTTGATGGAAGTGCTAAAAAGTTCAAGGCCAGGTTTGTTACTTGAGGCTTCTCTCAACGGAAGGTGTGGACTATGATGAGATATTTGCACCAGTTGCCCGATATACCACCATCCATATGATCATTGACTTTGTTGTCTCTCAAGGATGGAATTTACATCAAATGGATGTCAAGACCGTCTTTTGCATGGTTCACTTAAGGAGGGAGTTTGTGTTGAACAACCCGAGGGGTTCGAAGTTCAAGATCGGAAAACACATGTATGCAGGTTGAAAAAAGCCCTCTATGGGTTGAAGCAAGCTCCCCGACTTGGTATGAGAGGATCGATAGTCATCTGATGAAACTGGGTTTTACAAGAAGTGAAGCTAATCCAAACCTTTACTTTAAGGTTGAAAATGATAGACCTCTCATCTTGGTACTTTATGTGGCCATCTCTTTCTAACATGTGCAGACCCTCTTATTTATCAATGCAAGAGGGAGCTGGCTTCTGAATTCGAGATGAAGGACCTAGCATTGATGCACTACTTCCTAGGCTTGGAGGTCTGGCAAAAGCAGGTGAAATTTTCCTTTCTCAAGGAAAATACATTGTGAAGATACTTGAAAGATTTGGGATGGTGGATTGCAAGCCATTGACTACTCCGATGGAACTTAACTTCAAGAAGTTATGCAGAAGTGCTGCTGGGTCTTGTTGACCACTACGTGTCAACGACCCATAGCATTACACCCTCTTTTTTTTTCGCAAAATGGATAGCACCTGATCGATGTGTCCGTGTTGTCCAGCTATCATCATCAGCCTGATTGTCATGTTATAATGTAAACCCATTCTGCATGTATGTGATGTAAATAATCTCAGCAAATATGAGTCATGTATGTAATTGTCTAGGTAAACTTATTTTTCTGGTGACGATCTACATTCCGATCCATTCTCAGATGGTCGGCAGGGTTTTCCTTCAGCCTTATCCCAAGTTGGAATGAATTCTGTCACCGGGATCTTAGGCGAGTCCTAGTGTTAGAGATCAAGTCTATGTAAAAGTGGTTTGGGAATAATCTTAACTATTTGGTTAGGTTATTTTATTACAAATTGCTTAGTTTGTTGGATTATATTTATGTCGTAGAAATGGATAGTCTGTGAGAGTCTATTTCACATGGGTTTTTCCCCCTTGTGATGTAAAATATATGAAAATGATGATGTAAAGTGTTTTGAGGGTTGGAAAAATAATTTATCCCCTCATAGGTTAGTTAATTAAATTTTCTAGCAAAAAATTAATTAAAATCCTAAGCCAGAAATTTAATTAATTATAGGTCCTAGGTAAATTTAAATTTTCCAAAGGAAAAATTTGTGGGTCCTTAAAATTCAAATTTTAAAAGGTTCAAGGACTAAAGTAAATTAATTATTTTGCTAAATTTTAAGCCTTTAGTCCCTAGGGGTTAAGTCAAAGTCATTTTTGAGGAAATTAACTCAAATTTTTTATTTTTGGATTTTAATTAAAATGCCTTTAATTGAAAAATTCGAATTTCCTCAAGAATTTAATATTTCGATGGATGAGATTAAAAGAAATTTTAATTCTCATCGACGGTCGAGATTGCTTTGACAAGGATCACTCGAATTAGCCGTTGGAAGATTTATCTTTAAATAGGAGGTCAGTTGTCAGTTGAGATGATTCGGTCTTTTGAGTCGTGTGCTAAGTGAAAGCTCTCTTGTAATTTTTTTTTTTATGAGGAATAAAGAAAGACTTTGGGGTTAATTTCTGCTGGTGTTACTTTTCGTGGAAATGCTGTAAGATGTGTTATTTTCATGCATAGATTTCCTTTTAGCCATTGATGATAGCTTTCTGAAGAGTGATTTGAACACAAGTATCTTGCTCAATCACTGGGGTTTGAACGGTAATTTAAGTTTTGAATATAACAGCAGGTATCTCTATTAAATCTGAATTTTATTATTGTTTTCTCGCTCTACGTTGATGGCTGAATTGAGTGGTGCAGGAAATTCTTGATTTTTTAGATCATATCATCATCGGGCGCTCGGGGAAGTTTTTAGTTGGAACAACCAAATCCCGATTCGTATTTTTGAAGATCCCAGCTTGATTGGATCTTGGGCTTATCATAAGAAATTTTATTGTTGATGCATTAAGGGTTTTGGGCAAAGCACCCCTGTTTAAAGTCAAAATTTCAAATTTTTCTGTGCTAAATTGATAAATCTGGCTGTTAAGGAGCCTTAGATTATCAGAGCTGGGAGCGGAGTTGGACTCACCCTCGCCAGATCTGATAGATCTGCTGTCGCTGTGCATAAATGTGTATTTTTATTTTTATTTTCTCTGACTAGGGTTTTTGGGCTTTTATTTATTTTGTATACCCGGGTTTTGGGTGTTTGTGTTTTCAGGAACAGGTTGTAGATCTGAAGGTGAAGTTTGATTTTAAAGCCAGATCTAAGCCTTGGAGGGGTAAGATCTGGCTTCAAAACCAGCTTTTGCAGGGGCATTATTTTGCAGTCCAAGGGTTTCTTAAATTTTTATTGAATCTGGATTTTTTTTTTTAAGGTTTTGACTAGTGAATCTTAAGTAGAAGTACATCGTTTTCATCAAATGTTTCTGGAAAATTTTGTTGGGTTGTTTGGCTACCAGTTTCTCCTGTCTGCTGCTTGGGGTTTGTTTTTGTGCTCCAAATTTTTTTGATATTTCTGGGAAAGTTTGTCTGTGGTTGCTCCAGCTCCCAGATCTCTGGTTTAAGCTTTGTAACCCCTTCCATTGCTGCCTTTCAACTTGTATATAACATTCCATTTGTTGCAGCTATCCTCCTTGCCTGTGTGATCCCTTTCCTTCCCATTGTTATTTGCTTTCTAAACCCTCGACCCTTGCTCCCTCTTCCAAACCTACCTTCGCTCCCTCGTCCTCTTGCCTTGCGTCATCTTCCTCCATTCATTGCACTTCTTCCTTGATACGCTGTCTGATCCTCAGCTCCTAAACTTGCACATTGCCCATCAAATCCGCTGCCCTCTCCTTAACCCTCACGCAGCTCCATCTTTCCTTCGCATTTTCACAGTTTCTTTCCACACTGTCCCTTCTCGCTTCCCATTCTCCTTGCTCCATCCACCGTCGTTGTCCAGATTCGCAAGCCATCCTTTCTTTCCATCCACATTTCTCCTCAACCTACGTCCCTTCTTCTTCAACCTGCATTCCTTCTCCATTCTGCCGTCGTTCCCTTTTGCATTTCCTTAACTTGTTGCTCTTCGAATCTCCTCAATCGAGCTATCCCTGTCCACCGTCAGGTTCTTCCTGCAGCTGCAAAACAAGAAGCATTCGATTTCCCTTTTTTTATTTGTATGCTAGTGCATTGGGTTAGATACGTAGGTTTAAGTTTGGCATATTTTTATTTTTAATTTTTAGATTAGGTTTGATATCTAAAACATAAAATATTCAAAAGTCCGATTTTAATTTTATGTTATTTCTTTTTCTTTTTCTTTTTTTTTTTTAACATTGTTTTGACTTTGATTTTTTGTTTTTTATTTTTTATCTAAATTCAAAAATCATAAAAGTTTAAAAGTCCTAAAAGTTAAAAATCTAAAAATATTAAAAAATCACTAAAAAAAAAAATCATAAAAAATTAAAATTTCTAATCAAAATCCTGAAAATCTAAAAAACTTAACAAAAAAGCCTAAAAAGTTTATTTTATGTGGCTAGGAAATAAATCGAAATTAATTTTTACACTAAAACATTTTTAAATTTTTTTTATGTGGCCTTTGGCCCATTAAAGAATTTTAAAATTATTAAGTCAATTAGGTTTGTTTTGGTCACATTTTAAAAAGATCTTGATTAATCGTTTACCACATTAAGTCCAGTTTCATAAAACTTAGCACATTGAAAAAATCTTCCTAAGGACTAATTAAATTGTCAATTTAAAATTCCTTTTGGTGTCTTTTGTGCTAAGGACAAGATCTAAAGATAACTGTTGTGGCATCAATATTTTACTTCTCCATAGTTAAACATGCTTAAATTTTTTGCATCTAAAGATTAACCATTGGAGAGGTAAATTTTCCTAGATTTTGGGTCACTAAGCATAAATCTTTCAATTCTAGGATCGAAATTGGTTAGCATTTTAGATTTCATGGTTGTTTAAAATATTTAGATCTCTAGAAATTTAATTGCTAGAACATTGTGCATCTGTTGAATATCCTGGAGGCTGCATTTATTAAAATTGATCGTCTTAGCTTGGATTATTTAATGCTCGTTACATGCTAGACATTTTGCAAATGTTTTCAAGTGATTGTTAAAGAATCTTGTTGTGGAATTATAATAGATCACATATCTTTGTTTCCTAAGCTAAGCATACTTTTGAGCATTTGTTGACTTTGATATCGAATTGCAAAGTAGTTTTTGTTCTCTTTGAGCTAAATTGTATCAAGAAGATTTGAAATACACTGGTGTTTTAATTTAATATCTTCAAGAGTTTATCTTTTAAGTCAATCTAATAAAGCCAAGATCTCATTTGGGTAATTGAGGGCTTTAGCAACGCAAGTGTTTCCCCATCCTCGACTCTAACTTCATCTCATCTTCCTGTGCATTTGCATATAAGTTAACTTTGGATAGATATAATTTACTTCCAAGCACAAGCTTGGTCGATAGACAGATAGATCTCCATCTGTCTTTTCTTGAGAAGCTTGTTTTAATAGTACCTAAAACGGTGACCTTGCAGTCAATAGAGCCACAACTCTCTGCAGCGTCGGAGGCACCGAGTATGTTAGAAGTTCAGGAGAGGTATTGTTAATCACACCTTAGTGTGCTTCTCCTGATCTTCTCTCTGCCAATTACTACGAAATCAGGCTCAACACAGAAATGATTGAAGGATTCACAATCTAAGTAGGCATTTAACTAAAATCAACCAAGATTCCTGTATCTCACATTAAGTTTTAGGATCTACATTTCATATAAAGTAGTCATTCACTTAAGAAGCAGTTGCTAATTGATTACTTGGTCTTCATTTCCCTAGCAAGATTGATGATTCCATAAGGCACTGGTATTAATCGTTTAAAATCTAATTTAATCCTAAGTCTTGCTGAATCTTAATCAAGTACTTGATCGCGTCGCTGTGTCTCCCGAACTGGTTGGTTCCCAACTAGTTCTTCTTCATTCCATTTTATCATAGTGTCTACCCCCCTTAGCTTGTTGTAGGGAGACAACTTAAACGGAGAGATTAGGGTGAAAGCCCCTGATCTGAGCATTGTCGTGGTGCCTAGACATTCTGTGCGACAATAGGCCCGATTTGGGAAATCCTTATGAGCATCGTCAACTCGTGGGGGCCCTGATGTTCTTAGTGAACTCCCATCTAGGCATATGCTTTGTAGTGAAGGAATTGAGTCAATTTATGGTCAAACCTCATCACATCCATAGGATTGCTGCCAAGAATCTCTTGAGATATCTACTGGGCACAACCACCTATGGACTGAGATACACAGCCAGGAATTCGAAGCTCCATGGTTTTTCTGATGTTCACTGGGTTAGCAGTGTGGTGGACCGTAAGAGCACATCGGGATGTTGCTTCTCACTAGGTTTTGCTTCGATATCCTGGATGAGCAGGAATCAGAAATTGGATGCTTTGAGCACAACTGAGGCCGAATATATTGCTGCCAGTATGGCCTCCTGTGAAGCTATTTGGTTGAGGAAGCTCTCTAGTGAGTCGTTTGGGCATGTGCTGGATACCACTGTGATCTACTGCGACAACCAAAGTGGGATTATTCTTTCAGAGAATCCCATGTTTCATGACTGCTCCAAGCATATTGATATTAGGTACCACTTTATCCAGGATATGGTACAATGGGGAGCAATAAGGCTCCATCATATTGGGATTGATGATCAGGTCGCAAATATTCTCACGAAGCCCCTGGGGAAGGTCAAATTCTTAACCTTCTGTGAACGACTTGGAGTCATGGAGAGACCCTCTTATGAGCGCCCCGTTTGAGTTGGATATTGAGCTCCAGGGGCTTGGGGGGTACTTCTAAGTTCTTGGAGCTATGAGTGACCATAGGGTGAGTGGTTCACCTTCCCCTAGTGGTGCGCTGTGTACAGGGTGAGTGGTTCAGCTTCCCCTGTGATACCCCGTGATGGTTGATATATGCATGGATGAGTGGTTCACCTTCTCCTATGGCATATGAGCAGGATGAGTGGTTCACTTTCTCCTGCCGATACATTCTATCCATGCAGTCGGGGACTCATGGGAAGTACCTCTCATCTGGCCAATGAGTAGGGAAATGAGGATTGACGCATCATGTACTACCGTACTCCCTATCCTAGGATGTTTGATATTGATATGGGATCAATGGAGACTGATTTCGGGTCAATGGAGAGTGATATGATACACTCTCATTCATTTCTTCTTCATTATTTCTTCATGGTTCAGCAGAGCAGAGCAAAGATGACATGGATGGTATAGATTGACAGATGGATTGACAAGTGGAGTTCTCCCTAGTTGAGAGGGAGTGTTAAAATTGGAAACTAGGGCCAAACTCCACCTTGGACAACTCATATGATGGAGATGATATTTTTATTGGATTCCTCTTTTCGAGAGGTGAAGGATTGATATAAAGATCATTTCATTTTGACAAGTATAAACAAAATTATGAATTTATTTCTTCTATGGACAAATTGTCAAGGTCGGCCAAAAGTCTAATGTAGTTTCATGAAGCCTAATAGACGTGTCTCTTCACCGTCAACGTTGTTTATATATAGAGTCATTTTCCTCATTTGGGCATTCGTCACTCACACATATTTCTCTCTTGGTTTGTACAAATTACAGGGCAACCTATTCTTCTCCACACATGCGGAGGTTTGACTGTGATTTTTGTGTTGACCGAGTTGCAGCCAACTTTGACCAGCATTGACTGGGCAGTGTTGGACTTAGTTTGACTGCGTTTTTTGTGGGAATATCTCTATTTGGGCAAGACACATATTTTTCCACATAAATCAATATTTTCCGGGCTATTTGACCAATGTTGACTACAAGTTTGACCACAGTGTTGACCATCTTACTGAGAATTTCAGGATTGTTTTGGGCTGATTTGGACTGTCTTTGGAGGCCGAGTTGACTAGGTTTGACCGATCTGATTTGGAGAAGAATTTCTACTGGTTTGACCAACATCGACTTTCTAGTTAGGGCATCCTATTGACTGTGGTTTGACTGCACTTTTTTGACAGTGTTTGGGCAAGTGAATTTTGTATATTGTACTCTCTCTCTCTACTGAACTTTTGGAGAATAAGAAGAAGATTTGATCAAAGGGTTTTCCCCACATTGCGGTTTTTCCCTGGCATTCGTCAAATATTGTGTCTCGCTGCCTTGGCTTGGCTTTTGCTTATTGTTTATGTTCTATCTACATTTACTTTCAATGTTAATGTGATTGCTAATATGGAAACTGATATTGGGCTAATAAGAAAAATTGAAGTAAATTGCTCTTAAGCATAGAACATACCATTGTTATCTAAATTAACGAAAGGAGATCTGATTATTAGAATACAATGATTCTGATTGGGTTGGCAGTGCTAATGATGGGAAAAGTTTTTGGAAATACTGAGAAGGGGCTGAATCAATATTTCTTAGCAATTAGTAACTTATTAATCTTTTTACAACATTAATTAATCTTCAGCATCAATTCAAAGCATAAACAAGCAATAGACAATAGACACCAAAATTTTTAGGTGGAAACCCCTCTGGGACAAAAACCATCGAATGCTTTTCTAATAACTTTATGAGTACATCAAATGCTTCGGCTCCAACTGAAAAAGAAGCCCCAACTTCCTAGTGCTCTAGAAAAGTGTTCAATTTTCCATCTCCAATTAGAAGGACGCTCCAAGGCCTTGGTTTTATCAACTAATGCCCCAAAGGATGCCCCAACACCCTTGCAAGCTCAAGCTTGCCCTAGCACCGCCCTACCACCCTGAATTGTATTTAGGCCCCAACTTGAAGGTGACTACAACCACCTCGCTAACACCCCCCAAACTCCTTGAAAGTGATAGGAAATCAAATCAACTTTTGTGGGCTCCCATACTAGGCACAATGACCCACTTACAATAAGTGTACTTCTACAAAAATTGTAGGCTTTTGTACCAAGGATGATGACTTGCTTACAATGACAAACTGCGGCAAATGATGTAACACTAAAACCCAACCAAAAAAAGCCCTTGCCAAAAGTCTCGGACAATGTAATCGCCATAAGATGATTGGAAGAAACCTTCACTACTACATAATGATTGAAGATGAAACCCTTATTGATGAAGCCTTTGTCAAGATAAGATTTATGCTTACTATAGAGAACCATTACTTTCAATACTGTTCAAATTCTAAAAGCAAATATTGATGGGTTTGCTTGTTCATGAAGTGAATGTACATTCCACAAGTATGCAAAGTCAAACCTTAACTGTTGCATAAATGAGACCCTATTGCTTTCCAGATTTCACACAACTATCAACCCTTGATGCGAATGTTGTTATCTTACTGCTGGAGCTTCTTTTTTCAAATCTAAACTATGTAATGGCACCCTTGCTCCTGATAAAAACCATTCTTAACATAAACGCTAATTCACTGATTAGTGTTTCTTACATACGTCCATTAAAGACCATTACTACAACTAAACGAATGAGTTGATGCCAGGATCAGCGTAATGGAGGCCGAAAACTTTCCACAGTTGCAACTTCAATCAAATTTAGTGTCTAGGATTTGCATAAGTTGGCTTGATCTGGAGCTATAAGTACTGGCATGTAATTATGCTATACTGAATACCTTTTTGTAATGATAGTAAGATCCTCAATAAATACTGGATAGATAGTTGAAAACATCTCAGAGAACAATACCTGAAGTTTAGTCAATTACAATGTGATTGCTTCAAATTTGCACTAAGATCCTCCACAACATTTGCCAGCGCATCTGATGATCTAACTCTTCTTGCACTTAGGAGGCTGCAAACGTAATGAACTTTAGAACAAACATTTTGCGGAGTCAATTTCAATTTCCTTAAGTAATGGCCGAAACTTTCGAGCTAATAACTTTGCCCACTGCCAAATTTTGCTCTCAATTATTCATAGTATAGTCTTGGTTTGTTCTAGAATAGTTAGGAAGAGCAATTTCTATTCCACTTGGAAGATCCACCTCATAGAACTAATTCTCTTCCCTCAATCTTCTTCAAGAATAGACTTGAATGATCAAGCAAGAACTCTTCCTAACTAATCTGTAACAATCTTTTAAACATTGCTCAGAGATCCACTATCATGACCATAAAGATAATGTTAATTTTAGGTATGTTCTATGCTTAGAGCAATTTAATTCAATTTTCACAGTTAGCTCAATATCTTTCCCAGATTAGCAATCACATCAGCATTAAAGTAAATTGCAGATAGAACATAAACATGGATAGCAGAAGACAAGCCAAGACAAGAGGACACAAGGTGTGGCACTAGCCACGGACAAACCCCAATGTGGGGAAACCCTTGATCAATTCTTCTTATATGTTCTTGAATAGTTCAGCAGAGAGAGAGAGAGATAGTACATTTACAACAGAAGTCAACACTTTGACTAATATTAAATAAGAACATAGATCATCTCTAAGTAGATGATACATGAAGTAGCTGAACTCAGTTGGAAGACATGCTACTTCAACTGATTCTCCCAGGTGACTCCATCACCCATTCATGCTGTACCCATCATCACTATGTTGGATTTCATTACCATATTGTACACATGATTGCATTTGTTGTTGTCCCACTGTTTAGCATTGTTGTGCCATGTCATGGCGTGCTATCCCAAGTACCAAGCTCCAACAAGTACCATGTCCTACTGTACCACTTACCATGCTGCTGTCCCTTGCAGCGCCATGCTGCTGTCCCACTGTTTAGCATTGCTAGTGCTGTCCCAATGTGCTTTTGCTGCCACATGTTATTGCTGCTATTATGTTGCTCATGCATCTTGCTGCACTATCACATTAGTATGCATTCAAACTTCATGGGTCACCTTGCTGTTGCTGCTGTCCCGTTGTGACATCATTGCACTATGCCATTGTATTGTTATCCCACTGTAATATAAGCTGCTGGTAAGAACTTCTTGTGACAGTATATAGAATCTCTTCATAAATGAAGAGACCTCTCCAATGACCCAACACAAGTAACCATACTTCTGCACTTCTGTTTATGGGCAATGTTTCGGTCACTGGTTAGGGCTCCCATAACCCAACAGTCATGCCCAAAACACCTTAACTTATACGGCCTCCTTTCCTCTTCAAGTTATGTGACCCTGCTTTTTGAGGAGGCACCTACAACTCTATGTTTGACTCTCAAAACAACACCTATAGGCCTGCGACCTAATCACAACAGAAGGTCCCCTTACTCAGCTGTTACAAGAGATATCCCTGCGTTTTCTTTCCCAGAACAGTCCCAAATTATGGTAGCACTCAGCAAGGTACTTCGACCCTCCTTCCACCACTGAGTCACCTGAATAGCGTCCCTACAACCCCTTGCTGGTCTGACTTCATTACTGCTGCTAGGGGATGATGTAACCCTCCTTGACTGCAACTAGGTATAACTTGTTAAGGCCTCCTCTATAGCTGCGTCTAGGGCTTGTAGTATCCCTCCTTAACTGCGGCTAGGTACAGCTTCTTGAGGCCTCTTCTATAGCTGCGTCTAGGGCTTGTAGTATCCCTCCTTGTCTGCATCCTCTAGGTTATGCATAGAACCTAGTGCTGTGCTAGGACAGCGGCTAGGGCAGATTGTAACCCTCCTTGATTACTATGTCTTAGGGCTACTTCCTCCTAGATTTATCTCATACTAAAACCCAAAACAAGTGGAGAGAAATCAAGAGTGAAGTGTGTGAAATGACTCTCAATTCATCTCCTCTTATACTAATATGTTGAGCACATGTGGGGTTTATTTGGTTGCTTGCCAACCTTTGACGAATTTTCTTATAACACAAATAAATTCATAACTCCATGAATACTTATCGGAATCGGATGATCTTTAGATCAATCCTACACCTCTCGATGAGAGAGATCCAAGAAAAATA